>CAUYQU010015524.1:0-32806 GCA_963574635.1 Cheracebus regulus
GGAATCCTTCCCAAATCATTTTATGAAACCAACATCATCCTGATACCAAAACCCAGCAGAGACTCAACAAGAAAAGAAAACTTCAGGCCAATATCCATGATGAACATAGATGCAAAAATCTTCAATAAAATACTGGCAATCCAATTGCAACAGCACATCAAAAAGCTTATCCATCATGATCAAGTAGGCTTCATTCCGGGGATGCAAGGCTGGTTCAGCATATGCAAGTCTATAAATGTAATTCACCACATAAATAGAACCAAAGACAAAAACCACATGATTATCTCAATAGATGCAGAGGAGGCCTTTGACAAAATTCAACAGCCCTTTATGCTAAAAACCCTCTATAAACTAGGTATTGATGGAACGTATCTCAAAATAATAAAAGCTATTTACAAGAAACCTACAGCCAATATCATACTGAATGTGCAAAAACTGGAAGCATTCCCTTTGACATCTGGCACTAGACAAGGATGCCCTCTCTCACCACTGCTATTCAATATAGTATTGGAAGTTCTAGCCAGAGCAATCAGGCATGAAAAAGAAATAAAGGACATTCAACTAGGAAAGGAGGGAGTTAAATTGTCTCTATTTGCAGATGACATGATTATATATTTAGAAGACCCCATTGTCTCAGCCCAAAATCTACTGAAACTGATAAGCAAGTTCAGCAAAGTCTCAGGATACAAAATCAATGTGCAGAAATCACAAGCATTCCTGTATGCCAATAACATACTTAAAGAGAGCCAAATCAAGAATGAACTGCTATTCACAATTGCTACAAAGGAAATAAAATACCTAGGAATACAACTAACAAACAATGTAAAGGACCTCTTCAGGGAGAACTACAAACCACTGCTTAACGAAATAAGAGAGGACACAAACAGATGGAGAAACATTCCATGCTCTTGATTAGGAAGAATCAAAATCGTGAAAATGGCCATATGCCCAAAGCAATTTACAGATTCAACTTTATCCCCATCAAGGTACCAATGACCTTCTTCAGAGAACTGGGAAAAAACCACCTTAAACTTCATATGGAACCAAAAGAGAGCCCACATAGTCAAGTCAATTCTAAGCAAAAAGAACAAAGCTGGACGCATCACAATACCTGACTTCAAACTATACCACAAGGCTACAGGAATCAAAACAGCATGGTACTGGTACCAAAACAGAGATATAGACCAATGGAACAGAACAGAGGCCTCGGAGGCAACACCACACATCTACAACCATCTGATCTTTGACAAACCTGACAAAACCAATGGGGAAAGAATTCCCTGTACAATAAATGGTGTTGGGAAAACTGACTAGCCATGTGCAGAAAGCAGAAACTGTACCCCTTCTTGACATCATACACTCAAACTCCAGATGGATTAAAGACTTAAACATAAGACCTAATACCATAAAAACCCTAGAATAAAATCTAGGCAAAACCATTCAGGACATAGGTATAGGCAAGGACTTCGTGACTAAAACACCAACAGCATTGGCAACAAAAGCCAAAATAGACAAATGCGACCTAATCAAACTCCACAGCTTCTGTACAGCAAAAGAAACAGTCATTAGAGTGAACGAGCGACCAACAGAATGGGAAAAAATTTTTGCAATCTACCCATTTGACAAAGGGCTAATATCCAGAATCTACAAAGAACTAAAACAGATTTACAAGAAAGAAACAAACAAGCCCATTCAAATGTGGGTGAAGGATATGAACAGACATTTTTCAAAAGAAGACATATATGAGGCCAAAAAACATGAAAAAATGCTCATCATCACTGGTCATTAGAGAAATGCAAATCAAAACTACATTGAGATACCATCTCACACCAGTTAGAATGGTGATCATTAAAAATTCTGGAGACAACACATGCTGGAGAGGGTGTGGAGAAATAGGAACACTTTTACACTGTTGGTGAGAGTGTAAAGTAGTTCAACCATTGTGGAAGATAGTGTGGTGATTCCTCAAGGACCTGGAAATAGAAATTCCATTTGACCCAGCAATCCCATTACTGGGTATATATCCAAAGGACTATAAATTGTTCTGTTATAAGGACACATGCACACAAATGTTCATTGTGATACTGTTTACAACAGCAAAGACTTGGAACTGACCCAAATGCCCATCGATGATAGCCTGGACAGGGAAAATGTGGCACATGTACACCATGGAATACTATACAGCCATAAAAAAACTATGAGTTCGTGTCATTTGTAGGGACATAGATGAACCCGGAAACCATCATTCTCAGCAAAGTGACACAAAAACACAAAATCAAACACCACATGTTCTCACTCGTAGGTGAGTGTTGAACAATGAGAACACATGGACACGGAGGAGAGCATCACACACTGGGGTCTATAGAGGGGAGAAATAGGGAAGGGACAGTGGGGGTTGGGGAGGTTGGGGAGGGGTAACATGGGGAGAAATGCCAGATATAGGTGATGGGGAGGAAGGCAGCAAACCACACAGCCATGTGTGTACCTATGCAACAGTCTTACATGTTCTTCACATGTACCCCAAAACCTAAAATGCAGTTAAAAAAATGCATAAACAGACTTAGGTTTTGTAGGCTAATAGTTTGTATGGGTACATTAGAAATTGTTAACCTATATATATTATATTAACCTAGTGTATTAAGAAATTGGTTTTCAAGGAATTATCACAGTTATTATTAATACATTTTAAATACCTGTGCATTTTAAACAGGTTGGTAAAATTTTATATCAGTACAAATGTAAATTCATTCAGGTCCAACGTTCAAATTCAGGATACAGAGAATACCACTAAGATATTCCTTGAAAACAGCAACCCCAAGAAACATAATCATCATATTCACCAAGGTTGAAATGAAGGAAAAATGTTAAGGGCAGCCAGAAAGGTCTGGTTACCCACAAAGGGAAGCCCATCAGACTAACAGCAGATCTCTTTGCAGAAACCCTACAGGCCAGAAAAGAGTGGGGACCAACATTCAACATTCTTAAAAGAATGTTCAACCCAGAATTTCATATCCAGCCAAACTAAGCTTCAAAAGCAAAAAGAAATAAAATACTTTACAGACATGCAAACGCTGAGAGGTTTTGTCACCACCATGCCTGCCTTACAAGAGCTCCTGAAGGAACCACTAAATATGGAAAGGGAAAACTGATGTCAGCCACTGCAAAAACTTACCAAATTGTAAAGACCGTCAACACTATGAAGAAACTGCATCGACTAACAGGCATAATAACCAGCTAGCATCATAATGACAGGATCAGATTCACACATAACAATATTAACCTTAAATGTAAATGGGCTAAATGCCCTAATTAAAAGACACAGACTGGCAAATTTGATAAAAAGTCAAGACCCATTGGTGTGCTGCATTCAGGTGACCCATCTTACATGCAAAGACACACATAGGCTCAAAATAAAGGATGGAGTACTATTTACCAAGCAAATCGAAAGAAAAAAAAATCAGGGGTTTCAATCCTAGTTTCTGATAAAATAGACTTTAAACCAACAAAGATCAAAAATAATGAAGAAGGGTACTATGTAATGGTAAAGAGATCAATGCAACAAGAAAAGCTAACTATCCTAAATATATAAGCACCCAATACAGGAGCACCCAGATTCATAAGGCAAGTTCTTAGAGATCTACAAAGAGACTTAGACTCCCACACAATAATAGTGGGAAACTTTAATACCCTGCTGTCAATATTAGACAGATCAATGAGACAGAAAACTAATAAGGATATCCAGGACTTGAACTCAGTTCTGAACCAAGTGGACCTAATAGATCTCTACAGAACTCTCCACCCCAAATCAGCAGAATATACATTCTTCTTAGCACCACATCACACTTATATTAAAATTGGCCATGTAATTGGAGGTAAAAAAACTCCTCAGCAAATGCAAAAGAATGGAATTCATAACAGTCTCAGACCACAGTGCAATCAAATTAGAACTCAGGATTAGGAAACTCACTCAAAACCACACAACTACATGGAAACTGGACAACCTGCTCCTGAATGACTACTGGGTAAATAATGAAATTAAGGCAAAAATAAATAAGTTCTTTTAAACCAATGAGAACAAAGACACAGCACACCAGAATCACTGGGACACAGCTAAAGCAGTGTTTAGCAGGAAATTTATAGCACTAAATGCCCACAGGAGAGAGTGGGAAATATTTCAAGTCATACACAGTTTTGTTTTGCTTTGTTTTTTCAAAATTACCCTTTCCTTTTAGAACTTAAAGAACTGGAAAAGATTTGTAGAATTTCTACCTTCAGGTAGAATCATATCAGATAATTCCTGACAGAAGCAAACCTAATTTTAATTCCCAATTGGCTTTGCTCCCCCAAGTGAATTATTCTGTCATCTTGTTCATACCTGATAAATTTCAGTGTATACATTTTGATTATCTTCTCCTTCTAGGTTTTCTATAAGGCAGTTTCAAATCTTGATCCAAATTTCATCACTAAATTATAATGCCAAAGTCACTGATAATAAACCTGTAAAGCTCTGGACATGTAGTTATCTCTTTCCTTCTGTGACCAATATTGGCCTCGCTCCAATCACAAACACAATTGAATATGACTAGAAACAGGTGATTCTACAAATCAAACTGAACAAATTTTCATATTGCCAGTATGCAAGACATCATCAGTATTTCTATTTCTCCATACATGTATATAATAACTAGAAGTGCTTGTTAGTCCATATCCTTCTGGCTAGTTACTCTTTAGGGTCGTTGTTTGGCACTATGGGTGAACACATGGATACATCCATGTAATCTAACATCTGATTATCCAAGTTAACTCAGGCCATGGACCCATGTGAAAATGAAGTCTATGAAATTTCTTGGCTTTGTATTTGAATTATTGTTTCAAACTTAGAGATGCATGGACATGGCTTTTCTGTAATGCCATGAGCACTCATGAGTAGGATGCCTATGAGGTTTTTGAGAAAATTATATCAGCATAAATGCTGCTGGCTTGGACTGAAAGGGACTTAGTATAAAATAGACAATATAAAAATGATACCCTTTGAGTCCAAAATTCTACTAGCAGGAAGAAGGATAAGAAAACCACTCAGCTGTATGCATGTTTTACCTCTCATGACAAAGAAATGATTGAGTGCAAAACTGAAAATGCATAGTGTGGAGCTGAAAGTAATGGAATTATTCCCAGACCATGAGCTCTAATAATTGACCTTGCAATATTTTTCCAGCTGGATTTGGAATTGCTATGAACCAGTGACTCTGTTGGCCTACCATTTTTCTCTTTTTTGAACAAAAATGTTTATAGCATATATAGCAAACAGACTCTAAGGTGGTCCCATGATCTCTACCTGCTGGATGTTCATACCTTGTGTAATCTCTACACCTAGAGTATGAGTAGAACCTGTGAGTAGCTTCCATCTGGTAGATTATGACAAGTGTATGTGATGTTATCCTGCAATTATGTTTCTTTTAAAAAATTTTGTGTTGCTAGAAGGTTCTGTCTTGTTTTCTAGCTTGCTTTGAATACATAAGCTGTTGTATGCTGCCTAAATAGAGGGCGTGTGGTAGCGACGGTGGGAATCTTCTAGGAAACAAGAATGTCCTCTTGCTACTAGCCAGCAACAAATAAGTCCCTATGTCATATAGCTGTGAGAAAATGAATTCTGCCAATATTTTAGTCAGCATGGTAGTGGATGGTTCCCCAGTTGAGCCTCCAGATGAGAATTCATCCCTGGTCAACATCTTGATTGCAGCCTTGTAGAGGACCCAGTTAAGTCATACCTGAATTGTTGACCTACAGAAACGAAATCAATAAATGTATGTGTAATTGTTATGGACTGATTGCTTGTGCCCCTGTTCCCCCCTTATCCATACGTTGAAATTTTAAGTCCCAATATAATTATATTAAAAGGTGAGGCCTTCAGGAGATAATTAGGTAATGAGTAAAATCCTTATAAACAGAACTAGTGCACTTATAAAAGAGACCCCAGAGAGTTTGCTCTATGGTCTCCACTGAGTGAGGATACAATAAGAAGATGGCCATGTTTAGATCAGAAAATGGGCCCTTGCCAAACGCTAGACCTGCTAGCACCTAGATCTTGGATGTTTCAACCTCCCAAACTATGAGAAATAAAATTTTGTTGTTTATAAGCTACCCAGTCTATAATATTCTGTTGTAGCAGCACAAATTGACTAAGATAGTTATTTTAGGAAGCCAAGTTGTGGTAATGTTTTTATAAAGCAATAGAAAGCTGACACATTAGTTATACTCTTCCTATCCTGCCATTATATGTTGAGTGTGTCAGAGCAAGTAGCTTGTCTATTTAGTTTCACAGGTCTATGTGTCAAGAGGACATGTACTTTGGATACTTCATCTGCACTGGGACTCAATTTCGGTGAAAATATTCTGTACTCTGAGCTGATGAGGTAATGAGATGAGACCTTTGGGATCCTTGGGAGGGAATAAGTACATTTTGTAAGTGGGAAGAATGTACATCATTGAGGGTCATCTGGTAGGCTAGAAAACACATAATCTCTAAATTTTTATTAGCATTTATTCTACTTAATACTATAATAAATTATACTTTGTACTTAATATCATTTCTTTAATTAGGGTTTAAGTCTGCCATCTTGCTATCTTATGTACCACCTAGCATGTGTTTTAATAATTTCATTGCCCATTTTGACCTATGCAATTTCTGTTAGTATTTTAGTAGTTGGCCTGAAGATTATGGCATGTACCTTTGAGTTATTAAATAAAATATGAATTAAAATATGAATTAAAATTTCTACTTCCTAGAAAATGCAAACACCATAGGGCATTTTAACTGCTTTTATACTGTCTGTCTTTTGCACAGATTATAATTACATACGCTTAATAACACTAACACACATATTTACATATTTAAATGTTTCAAGATAGTATTATAGTTTTATAAGTAAATTTTTCTTATTGTTACTCATAATTTTTATAATTTTAATTATTTTTCTTTCTGAATTTCTGAGCATCCAACCAAATCTTTTTTCCATCTGCAGAACTCTTTTTCTTTAGATCAATTCTACTGGATTTGAATGCTTTCAGTTTTTGGTTGCCTAGTATTTTACCTTCATTTTCTGAAGCATATTTTAACAGAATATAGAATTCTAAGTTGTTTTCAGGTTGTTTTTTTTTTTTTTTTTTTTTTCTTTCAAAGAGAATTTAATTATTTGCTTCTGGTAGTCACTTAGATTGAAGCCAAATTACTTTCATTTAATCAGTGATAAGTCTTGGCTTAAATATTTATGAGAAGTGGTTTTGTTTTTTTGATTATCTAGCTTCCAAGATGCAGATCTTTGAAAATCTCAACTGAAACCTTGGCTGTTTGCTAGGAAACTTTCTTCTTGATGAGCTCCAAACTCTAATACTTTGCTTCCTAAAATTCTTCTGAACTTCTTAGTCTCTGTGTCTGCTTTCTCAGTTTCTTAGCTTCTTGGTTTCTCAGCTTCTTACATTCAAATCATAGCAAATATTTTGAGAGAAAGTAGATACTAAATATCTGATCTTAACTCTGATCTTTCCTTCTTTCTAGGATCTTGTATACTCTAGTCTACTGCTTTAATAGATCAACAATGTCCTCAAATAGATGATATTTCTATTATTCTATTTTTAAAGATCTTTCCAATAGGAGATTTGGTCTGAAAAAAGCTATCACATCATGGCTGGAATTGGAAAAATCTGCTTTTTCCATCCAGCCCACTGTAATCTTACCTTTGTCCTTACAACTAATGAAATGATGTTTTTCAGGGTTTTCAATGACATCCATGTTGCTTATTCAATTAATTTATTATAATACTATCATCTACATATTTTGATACAGTTGGTAGTTCTCCTTGAATATCTTTCTTCATTTGGTTTCTTGTGTACCATGTTCTTCTTTTTTACCTCCGACCATTTTGTTCATTTCCTCTCACTCTTTTTCACTGATTTCCACTCTTCCTCTATACCACAGCTCAGCAAACTTTTCCTTTAAAGGGCCAGTGCTAAGTATTTTAGGTATTGTGAATTACATAGTTTCTGTCTCCTCTTCTTCTTCCTTTGCTGTTTCTGCTACCACTGCTGCCTCCTCCTCTTCCTCTCCTTCTTTTTGTTTGTTTTCACAACACTTTAAAAGAAAAAAAAAAAATCCCCACCACTAAACAAAAACTCTTAAGGACCATACAAAAACAGGCCATCCATTGGATTTGGCCCACAGGCTATGATTTGCTGACTCTTGCTAGACTTTAACCCTGGAGTGCCCAAAGCACAGTTCTTGAATTCTTTCTGTTTTTTATCTGCAGACATTACCTTGGAGACCTCACCCAGTGTCATGGTTTTTAAATAACATTTATATAC
The DNA here is from genome assembly GCA_963574635.1 of Cheracebus regulus. Taxonomy (NCBI): domain Eukaryota; kingdom Metazoa; phylum Chordata; class Mammalia; order Primates; family Pitheciidae; genus Cheracebus; species Cheracebus regulus. The sequence continues at coordinate 8,359 of CAUYQU010015524.1, forward strand.
TGGTGGCACCATAATTTATGATGGAAGCCAGGACTTCTCCCTAAAGTACAGACTCACTTATTTAATTGCTTAATCAAATCTCCACTTGGGTGTCTACCGGGCACCTCTAACTTTACATGTCCAGAATTAAACTTCTCATGTTCATGGCTTCCAAAATGCCTTCATTGTAGTCTTCATCATATCAGTTAATTCCTTACTTAGGTTGGATTTCTGCCAGATTCAGATGCTGAGAATGATTTGAGTGTCAGCAGCGTTTTTGGATGTGAATCCAGGAAACTATGGTAGGAAGTGGGGAAACAAGGCAAGAAAGGGAAGGTAGCTAGTAAGAGGTACATAATCAAGGAAGTTGTCACAATGGGCAACTTGTGCTAAATTGCCCTGGGGAAATTTGGAGCTCTTGTAAAGTACATGTGTCAGCTTCATTCCACTTGAGAAGTGACAACACTGTGGTATTTATATAACAACTCCTGTCTGTTATTGGTGTGGGTTCTTGTCCAATGGATATTGCTGGGCTTCTACATGCATGGGAAAAGCTAGCTCCAGTCCCGGACAGCCTTCAAGCAAAGAGATGTTGATGCAAGCAGTTAGAAGTTAAATGGCATGAACTGAAATATAAGATCCAGGGAATATGGGCAAGGACCTGCTGTTATGTTCTGTACCCTTTATTGCCAACATGGTTCTGAGCTGCTATTATCTCTCTCTAGTTTATTGCAGTTGTTGCCTATCTGGTGTCTAAATTTCCACTTTTACATTCCTTCAGAATGTTCTCAACACAGCAGTCAGAGGGATGCTGGTAAAACCTAAGTCAAATTGCATCTTTTCCCTGATCAAAACCCTCTGTTGGCTTCCCATATTATGCAAGATAAAAGAAAAGTCCTTGTCATGAAATTGCAAGTCTTATAAGATCTACCTCAATCTCTCTGACTTCCTCTCCTACCACTTCTGTTCCCTACCATTTTGACCCAATGAATGGGGCTGTTTAACTTTTAAACATAAAAAAGCAAGCACTACCTTAGGCCTTGCAATCATTACCCCTTCTGCCTAGAAATCCCTTCCCCCAAATAGTGCTATGACTTTCTCTACCTCTCTCTGTTTTTTGTTTGTTTGTTTGTTTGTTTTGGAGAGGAGTCTTGCTCTGTCACACAGGCTGGAGTACAGTGGCTCACTCTTGGCTTACTGCAACCTTCGTCACTTGTGTTCAAACAATATTCCTACCTCAGCCTCCCAAGTAGCTAGGATTACAGACATGCACCACACCCAGCAATTTTTTTTTTTTGTATTTTTAGTAGAGATAGAGTTTCACCCATGTTGGCCAGGCTGGTCTCAAACTCGTGACCTCAAGTGCTTGCCTCGGCCTCCCAAAGTTCTGGGATTACAGACATGAGCCACCACACCCAGCCATCTCTCTGATCTTGACTCCAGCATCTCCCCAGTTTGTCTATTAATCTCAAAATTACCCCCAATCCCTATTCCTTTTGCTGCTTATTTTTTCTCCCTTACCTTTATCATTATCTAACCTTTTGAATATATTAAAATTAATTTTGTTTATTCTCTGTCCGCCCTCTAGAATGTGAGCGTCACCAGGACAGTTTTTCTTTGTTTGCTTTATTCACTTCTTTACCCTTGGTACATGAGAGTCAATCAACATGTTTTTATTGAATGAATGAAAGAAGCAGTTTAGAACATAGTTACTGAAAATGACCCAGAAGTTGATTTTTAATTTCTTCAGAGGCAAAGTAACAATTTTCTTAGGAAATTTAATAGTCCAATTTAGTAAAATAATGTTTTTCTTTTAACATAATTATACTGTAATATCCTTAAAGTCATGATGTGGTCAAATTTGTGGCCTTAATCCCAGTATTGTTCAGTTAGGCTCTTATAGTACATAACATGATATTTATTATTAATTAAGATACACTTTGAAAGCCAGATTATTTTTTAAATTGTGATTTCTCCAAGAATCCTTTTATATATTACAGGTTTAATACTATTTTAGACATTAAACAGAAGAAGGGTAATCTGTTTGGCATACTATTGTCCTATTTTTACAAAAGCTTTATTATACTAACTACATTTAAATTTTGTCTTCGTATGACATATTATTTTCTTACAATTGTATTGGACATTTTGGATAGCTTCTGAATCAAGTTGACAAATGTGATTTTGTGGTGATGTTTAGTGATTTTATTTATTGTTGTTATTTTACTATACATAGTTATCTTTTTTAATAACAATGTTTCTCCAATTTTTCAAATAATGCATGCTTACTGTAAAAGACAAACAATATAAAAATGCATCAAATAAAAAGTAAACATTTTTCTTATTCTTACTCCACAAAAATGGTTAACCACTTAGTATATATGCTTGTGTATATACTTAGTTTATATGATTTCTTTCTAGGCACATTGAAGCATATACTGTTGATATTATTTTATATTTTCACATAGATATGTGTACCTTGATGAATATAGTACTTACTATATTGTTTATTATTTTATTTATTTATTATTGTGATAAAAATATTTAACATGAAACCTATCTTCTTAAGTTTTTTTTTTCCTGAGACAGGTGTTCAGTGGCACAATCTCAGCTCACTATATCCTTGTCCTCCTGGACTAAAAACATCCTCCCATCTCGGTCTCCCAAGTAGCTGAAACCACAGGTATGTGCTGCCACACCCAGCTAATTTTTGTAGTTTTCTTTTAGAATGCAGGTTTTGCTATGTTGACCAGGCTGGTCTCAAACACTTGAGCTCAAGCAACTGCCCACCTCAGCCTCCCAAAGTGCTGGGATGATAGGCTTGAGTTGCCATGCCCAGAAGCAAAATTTTAAGTATGTAATACATTAATTTTAACTATAGGCACAATGTTGTACAGCAGATCTCTAGAATTCATTAATTTTGTATGACTAAAATTTTAGTACTCTATAATTTAAAAGTAATTATGACATTGATGAGATTGACAATCCCATTTGTATTGGTTACTATCATCAGAATGGATATACTTTTGGATTTTATAGATACTTATTCAGTTATGATTTTATATACATAAATATTAAACTATGATTATACCATGACTCAGGGATAAATTCTAAATAGCAGCATATATGTTGAGAAGGCAATACAGTAATTTTGAAAAAATAAGTTGTCCTTTAGTGTTTGAAACTTGACAACTATAAAAATGATGAAGACTGAAGAGAGATAACTTGTATAAAATATAAAGAAATCCTAACTGTTTTAAAAAAGAACTGTCTTTATGAGTGAGAAGAAATAACTTATAAAGAATATAGCCATGAGCAAGTCATCTTATCTTTTCTTTCATAAAGATGTATGTCATAATAGATAACTCTCTGCCTCTACTTTATATATTCAATGTATATTTTTTCCTCCTCTATTCTTTGGGAATGAAATTACTTTAGAGAGTAGTTAGAGAAAATTGAAAGTAGTTTGGAACGTGTAAGAATACAAAGTTCAGACTGCAGTGAAACCTTTATTAACTTGTGAATTATGTCATCTGTGAAATAACAATAGATGACAAACTCAGCTGTGAGCAGAATAAAAGCATCCTTTTCTTTTGGAAAAAGAAAATAATCTAGTTTCTCTCTGGAGTTGTGATCAGCTTTAGATTTTCAGTGTTTGTTTTTACAAAGATTTAATACACCATGAAGTATATCTTATGTACAATAAAGATATTATCTTTAATAGAGTCTGGGGTTCAAGTACCAGTTTCTTATATGTTAAATCTGCTTGGGTAGTCTCATGTTAGGAAAGAATTCAGTTTGTATCTACCTAGAAATTTTAGTAAGAGACAGATTTCCTTTGCCACATGTGTACTAGATTTTCTGATAAAGATTTTTTAAAATCAGAAATACACCATGTATTATTGCTAATACTTCCCACTTGATATTGAATTATTTTCTCTTAGATGACTAATAAACATTTTGTACCTGAAATCTCCAAGACAAATCACTTGTTTTTCCCTAAACCTGTCTCTCCAAGTTTTGTGCTTCACAGTAAATAATGTCACCATTTATCAAGATACCTAAGCCCAAATTCTGAGAGTCATTTTTTATTCCTCCCTTTCTTTACTATAAACAATGAATAGGATATATAAGTATGTAAAACAAAATATATTAAAACCTAGCCTCTTGTCTCTGGACCTTCTACTAATGCTCTTATAATTGTGCTACTATCACAAAATATGTGAGCCTCTGGTTAGTAGTAGAGAGGGATAAATTAGTAATAAAGTGAAGATGAAAACATGTAATTATAATTTATTTGATTATAGATTAAAGATATATACTTTCTTTTCTGCATTTCTATCTTACCTACACAGGATAAACTCATCTAATCTAAGTGGAGAACTGTTTGGTGTAGACACGGGGAGATATGACAGATTTTTTTCTTCTTTTATTTTCTCCAAACCTGCTCTTCCATCATTTCCCCTTTCCATTCCCATTTATGAGAAAACAAAAACAAAACATCAGATATTGACCAACCTACTTTTGGATAGTATATTCTAACACCATAGCATTATTTTAAATAATGATTAACATTATACTGTTCTTTGTGTTTCGTTCCAAGACAAAATTATGACTGCTTATGGTAAAAAGTTGTATCTTCACCAGATAAATGAAAATACTTCCTATTTCCTCTGGCAAAATTGCCTATTCACAGGTTTGTAAGCCTTAGAGCCAAATATTCAGATAAACTTTAATGAGAAAAGATACTAAAACAAAGCACTTTTTAATACCACCTGATATTCTGAGGGTCTTTATTGAATTATGACTCTATACCTCAGAACACCTTACATCAGAATTCATGGGTCTTCAATATTTTGCTTTCAGAAATATTTCTGAAATATTTATTTGTGTTGGATATATAATTAAGCTTTTAAAAGTCACATGTGTGTAATATTTTTTGCTAAGAAATTATTATCTTCATATTCCTTTAGATTCTGGTTATCAGACATTCTAACTCTGAAAATATCTGTTTTATTGGTTTACAGGTCTGTGTTCAATCTGGCAGTCAGATTGCACATATCTGTTAGTAATTCCCACAGAATAATATGCCTCTGTGAAATATCAGGTTAGAAGCAATCCAATTGCATCGTGTAGCACAGTAAAAATTAAACTGGTATCTAGCAGAATTCAGCATTCTGTTTGTTGCACTTTCATCATAAACCTGTGTCAGCTTTATTCCTTTGGAAATCTCAGTCCAAATAATCTCTCCTCTGTTTTGAGTTCTATTTATTTTCTCCTTGGGAAAAATGACCACTTTTCTTCTTTCTTCCATGAACTATGAGTGTTTACAGTATATAGTTCAATTTATGCCTTCTGTTTTATAGCTTCGTGATTAATTTTTCAAATTCAATATTTTCTCCTTGTTTACCCTTCAAGTAGCCATCCATAAAATTTTAAAGGATAGTCCATAAAAAGGTGTATTATTTAGAAAACCCCAGTCAATCACACTTATATAACTGCATTTATTTTTGCATCTTCCCTTCTCATCTTTCTTTCACATCAGTCTGTTTACATGTGTCACTGATGTTATTCTGAGTTTTCACTTGGCAATATTTAATGCACATTATACTATAATCTTTGTAATAATTACTTTTAAATTGTAATAATTTTTTGAATTAGTATTACCTAATAAGCATCTTGGCTTAAATTTTACAATAATCACCAAAAACATTTTAATTCCTGTTCAGTATTCTATGTAGTATATATGTCATAATTTAAGAAGCCATTTCCTTGATGCTTGTTATTTAGGTTTCTTCCAGTTTTCTCTGTCTTAAATTATGCTCCAATGAAAAGCTTTCCTATCTATGGAAACAGACACAGTAAGAAAGAGAGAATGACAATGCTGTAAAATGTTCGCATTTGGGTAGTAGATGAAAAGTATACAGGAGTTCTTTGAAATATTTTTTGCATCTCTTCTATAATACTGAAATTATCTCAAAATAGTATAAAGGTATATTTGAATCAGTGGAATTATTGGGTCAAATGTCACATTCATGTTGAAAACCTCTTCTTATATTGTCTTTTTATACCAATAAGTGCTACAACAGTATGTGAATATCTGTTTTATTGCTCAATTAAGAAGTGATCTATGAATAATCCACGTAAAAAAGAGGTTTTTACTCTTTGCTGAATTCAATAACAAGTTCTGTATTGGAATTGGAAGACTGTGAAAATGTAAATAGTGAGAGATAAGGCGAGAGGGAAGAGATACTGCATTTAGAGGAACATCCATGCCAATTTTTTTTCTAGTTATCTTTGAAGTACTCACACGAGAACAAGAGTGAGAATAACAATAGATTGATTTCTTTTTTCCTTTTTGGTGAGTTTCTATCTGGCATATATTTTCAGTAAAGGAGCCCCACTATTGTTAGTAAGATTGGAGACATTCGTATTTGCAAAGTCACAGAATCAACTAATCTAAAGCAAGCAAGACAAGAATTTAGAGATTCCCCAACCCAAGTCTCACGATTTTACTGATAAAAATATGACAACCTAAGATAAAAGGGGATAGTTAAATTTACAAAATTAATCAACAATAGAGCCATTTCATTTTTTTTTTTAAATTGTACTTTAGGTTCTGGGGTACATGTGCAGATCATGCAGGATTGTTGCACAGGTACACACATGGCAAGGTGGTTTGCTGCCTCCATCCCCCCATCACTTATATCTGGCATTTCTCCCCATGTTATCCCTCCCCAACCTCCCCAACCCCTACTGTTCCTCCCCTATCCCCCACAACAGACCCCAGTGTGTGATGCTCCCCTCCCTGTGTCCATGTGTTCTCATTGTTCAACACCCACCTATGAGTGAGAACATGTGGTGTTTGATTTTCTGTTCTTGTGTCAGTTTGCTGAGAATGATGGTTTCCAGCTTTATCTGTGTCCCTACAGAGGACACGAACTCATCATTTTTTATGGCTGCATAGTATTCCATGGTGTATATGTGCCACATTTTCCTTGTCCAGTCAGTCTATCATTGATGGGCATTTGGGTTGGTTCCAGTTCTTTGCTATTGTACTAGAAATTCCATTTGACCCAGTAATCTCATTACTGGGTATATACCCAAAGGATTAGAAATCATTCTATTATAAAGACACATGTACATATATATTCATTGTGGCACTGTTTACAATAGAGCCATTTCTATAATGGAATCCTCTTTACTAATATCCCTGGGCTTTTTCCATAAACACCATCATCTTAGTGATATGGTTTGCCTCTGTATCCCCATGCAAATCTCACCTTGAATTGTAATAATCCCCACATGTCAAGGATGGGACCAGGTGGAGATAATGGAATTGTGAGGGTTGTTTACCCCATACTGTTCTCCTGATAGTGGGTTCTCATGAGATCTGATGGTTTTATAAGAGGAATCCCCCTTCATTTGGCTCTCGTTCTCTTTCCTACTACCCTGTGAAGAGATGTCTTCTGCCATGACTGTAAGTTTCCTGAGGACTCCCCAGTCATGCAGAAATGTGAACCTCTTTGCTTTATAAATTACCTAGTCTCAAGTATGTCCTTATAGCAGCATAAGAACAGATTAATACACTTAGTGAGTCTATTGAAGGACAACACATACTACTATTGTCATGTAAAACTGACTTCCAGTTACATATAGGTTCTTTCAGTTTTTAGTAGTACTAGGACTTCTTTAAATCAGTGGACTACACAAATTGTTTAATGTTCTTAAAGCAAATATATGAATGTGAACACAGGACAATGTGCATGCTAGACAAAATTCTTTTGGAGAGCAGTGGAGGTTACTTCAGGAATATTTACAATTAGAGAACTTCATTAGATATACTCTGCTGATTTTTCTGCAAATATGTATTTTGGCTGCTTATTATATATCACTTGCTTCTTCTTCTAGGCTGGGGAATGGGGATGCAACAATAAATGAAACCTAATCTGGCTTTCCTGGAACTTACATTTTATTGTTGACTTATGTTCAAGTGGGCATCAGCCTAAAGTGAACTAGATAAATTGCTCTTGAATGTAATTGCAATTAATTGTTAAGATAATTTCCATGATCTTTGTTCCAAGGGAAAAACTCTATAAATCTATAGGAAGTATAGTGCTTAGAATTACCATTTGTAAAAATAAAAGCTTGAAAAGGAAAGATAGAAATATCCTTTCATGGTAACCTGTTACCATACATTTTATAGTGTTGTTAACCATTTTAGTGCTAAGGAAATGCTAATTCACTAACCAACTTATTTATTGTTAGCATTTTGTATGTTCATTTTTCCTTCCACCAGATGTTGGAAGTGTGACTCACTGCCTTCTAGTCCAAGTCAAGGGGCATCATCATCTGAGATCCTTTTAGTGGCTGAATGTTTAACCAGATTTACACTTTTGCTTTAATGCTTCCAAATTTAGACCTATGCATTTTTCACCAGGCAGCTGCTCTCCTAGAGCTTGTGTGCTATAAGCCTTGAGGACTTATAGCACATCAGGCATTGTGCTAGGTACTTAACTTTGCTTTGCTATTACAAAGAAACATGGCAAGTGACATTTTTGTGTATAAATGAACATGTACACTCATGGAATAAATACAGAAAAGATTCAGACTTGAAAGGTTTGTGGGTTATTGATTTGATGGACAGTGTCATTATGTTCTGTAAGGCACTGATACAAGTTTACATACTGACCAACGATATCTGAAAGCACCAGTCTTTCCACACATTTGTCAAAATTGTATGTGCTAAAAACTTGTTCTTATAATTGAAAAATTTTTTTGTGATATTGTTTTACTTTTTATTTACCCAATTATAATTAAGGATACATGTCTTTCACTTGATTTTGAAGAAGTGTAGATTTTCTAAATTTCTGGATAGTTTGAGCAGGTTCTGAAAAGAGTAATGCTTTTAGTTTTTGAATTGTGAGCCTGAATTTTCACTTATTTTAGAAAAAGAAAGATTGTTAAATTCAAAAATATATGTAGTTATTTGATGTTAGGAATACTTTTAGTACATCTCTTTCCTCTTTAACAAAATTCTTATTTTGGATATGTGGATATTTCTATTGACTTTGGTACTTTGGATTCATAGAGGTGTGGGTTTTCTTCCATGAATAAGAATGAGATGAGTTCATTTAAAAGTATTGAAAGAAAGGCGGGGGCTTCTGTAAACAAAACCAATCTTTTAATTTTCTTGCTATCTTTTGCTGAAGCAATGCACAGAGATTGGAACAATGTATTAAACTTATTCCCTTGAGATTTCCTGGAGGTGATTGTTTTCTGAGAGAATTATATTCCTCTTGGCACATACCTTATTTTGGGGAAGAGAGGCTTAGAATTATTTTAACTTTCTGTGAGTTAGATAGTTGCTTTACTTTAGCAAAATTTGAAGACTCTTCTACATGTAATGACATCTGTTTAATTCTACCATATGTTATTTTGGTGGCAGACAGCTACCTAGAGAATAAGCTAAAAGGTACAAGATAAAGATATCATATGAGTTAAATTGCAAATCTTTTAACCAAACAATAATTACAATTTAATGTACTTCATCACATAATTCTTATAAACATTTATGCCTAAAATATACCAATTAGATGTTATATATCATTATTTATCAATTTTATGAACCAACATGAAAAATATAGCTTTGGATGGCAACTGTACTCTGAAGGCTGCTTTTCAATAAAATTTAATGGTGTTCATCTCAAATTTAAGTGACGTGAACTAATAAGATTAAAGGTGGCATTTTGACTGATGGCTAGATATCAAACTTGAGAACCTCATTGTGACAAATACGGTAGCCTACTCTAATATTTCTGGGTGCCATAAGGATGACATAGGAGTTTGTTGTAATGTCAGTGATAATAGAAGAAAACATATTTTCTTTGAACCTAGGTGGTTTTGAGGTTCTTTTCAAATTTTGTTAATTCGTTTTTATGTAATAAATACTTCTTTTTTCTTGTTCTATATGGCAGCAATGTTTTAACTCTACACTTAGCTGATACTTTTTCTGTGGAAAGAATTATTTCTTTGGAGAAACCACTTATTGAGTACTTACAGCACACAAGACATTTTGCTAGGTACTTAACTCATTTTATAGAAAACTAGGCCTTAGAGAGTGAAGGTAACTTATAAATGAGTGACAGTTTAGTGGTGGAGTTATAATTTGAACTCATGAATGTTGGACTTAAAAGGCCAATCTGTTAACGTTATGTTACTCCAGTTAGGCTAACTAGTGAGGAAAGGACAACAATTACTAGCTGTTTGAACAGATGAATGCAACTGTCTAAACTTAATGCATCTTGCAGTGCAATTCAGGAACCTACGATTTGAATTAGGGAAGAGAATCACAGTTACTTGCCCTTTTTAAAATCATCTGTTTGGCTCATGGCAAATACCATCTTTGCAATTTCTTCACAAAGTGAAAGCAATTGTTGAGGTTCTTCTTCTGTCATGGTCATATTATTTATGATAATGTGTTAAATCCTCATTTCAAATCTGTGGTGTAAAGATGGAGAAACTGAGGCTTATTAACTTGCCTAACCGTGACAAATAGTCTAAGAGCAGCTCAAAATTCAGACATGCTCATGGATGGTGGAAGGCTAATCAAAATATAATCATTTTGTCTTATATAGACAAACATAAAAGGGTTTGACTATTGTGCTTTCTGCAAGTCTAAAATACAAAGTTTTTAAATGTTTGCCCCAAATCTTAAAAAATATATCGTTTTCATTTATTTTTTATTTTTGAAGAACTTTTAACTTGAGTTCTCAAATGGGAAAAACGTGGCATTTTTTTTTCTGGTACCTTAAGATTTTAGAAAATATAAAAGTGATGATCTTATGACTCTGCCGTTTCCCACCAGAGTGGGCCTACTTTTCAGAATCAAAATATGATTATTTTACCAGTAGGAGATACAGGGAAATGTTTTACGTCAGAATATACCGTTTTGACACATGTCACCATTATTCCATTACAAATATGCCTCAGGTCAAACATATTCTTGAAACACTATCTTTCAAATAAAAGCCCTTTGTAGAATATCCAAAGAGGAATTTGATGTCATGTTTCCCGAAAACCAGTACTAAGGACACGTTACATTCTGCTTAGAATATGTGTTCATGAGTTGAAATGGGCTGAACTAATTCTGAACTTGAACATTAACCTTATTATTTTAAAAATTATCAAGAACTACAAGCAAATAAATTAAAGTTCTTAGGTGATTTGGGCTTGAGTTCAGTTTTGTTTTATGAAAGTAAAAGAAACAGATATTTTGAGATTTTTTAAATGACTTTGTCTTCCACAATAAAATAATGATTTAAACTATCCAATTCTAACATGTCATTCTCTAAAGATGACAATCTTGAACTTTCTGTCATTTAGTATTTAAATACCCACACAAATGCAGCTTTTTCTGTATAGCTTGGGTCTATTTCCTTCAAGAAGAATTAACTGCTTTGTATTTATTTGGCTATACCAAATATTTGGGTTTGTTTTGGAAGTGTGCTTTGCACCATTTGTTTCACATTGTCTGTGAGATGGCGCTGTGATTCACTAACAACCTCCTACTATAAGATTTATGAATTTTAAAGATGTTGTGCACAGGGAAATAAAAACTAGGAGATAATAAAGAGATATTAGAGGTGTTTATTTAAGATGTCTTTTGTAGCGAAGAATTTTATTAAGCAAGGCTTTTAGTTTTAAATAGTCTTCTTTATCCAGGATAACCAAGTTAGGAAATTCCTGTTCGCTTCTACCTTACAAAAGAAAGGAAGAGGTACTTCAATAGGTACTTTGCATGACTTATTTTATTTCTTCATTAAACAATACTATGAGATAGAAATTATATCTAGTTTACTAATGAGGAAGCTCAGGTTCATTGAAGTTCAATAACTTGCTCAAGATCATAAATACAAAAAGTAGCAGAGTTCATATTTCAAAATACTAAATAAATGTTTGGTAAAATAAATTGATAAACAAAAAGTTGAGTTGTGCTTATACAATATCCGAATCCAAGGCTCAAGTTTATATTGTGAAACAGCAGTAAAATTTATATCGTTAGGGCTTTCATTCAGTGTAAGAATATGTAAACAATGAGAGTAGAGTCAAACCTGGATGACTCCAGAAGCTCATTCCCCCATCTGCCTATGAGAGTTTAGTGAAGACCTTGCTTAGATGCCTTGGGCTAGTTGATTGAAAAAATCAGCTGACACTAGAAGCTTAGTGTTGGAAGGCCTTTCCTAAAAGCTCCCCATGTCTGTTATTGACTAGAGGGTTTCCATTGTTTTCTAGTTGCATAAAATCTCCCTTCCTATTGTTTCTTATACATGTGTGAAGTTTTCAGAGGGCAGGAGTGCCCTCAATTGGAAAGCATCCCACCTATCTTTGCTCAACTTAGTACATCTCTTTGCGGAATAACAGGTGATTTAAGGGATCAGTTATCTTCTGATATGTCTCTGCTTTTACATTTTTACCTAATAAATATTATTTAATATTGACATCAGGTAGTATGTTTGTCTGTGTTCCCTCTGCACAGCACTAGAATATCCTGCAGAGTTTAAATCAAAGCTAATGGTGATTAAATCTTTGTTAATTTTATATGTGATTATACTGAAAGGGAATTCTTTGAAGCTGAGCTGTTTAAAGTATATTCTGTTATCATCAGTTCTTAATGTTTTCTATTGACATATACCTGATAATCCCCCAAATGTGGACCCAGTCTACTCTCGGATCAGCTTCATCAAAATCAACCTAAAATTCAGAAGAAATGTTATACACTGTATTATGCAGTATGAATCTTCTATGGGGATAGCATTGAATCTATAAATTACTTTGGACAGTATGGCCATTTTCATGATATTGATTCTTCCTAGCCATAAGCATGGAATGTTTTTCTATTTATTTGCATACTCTCTTATTTCCTTGAGCAGTAGTTTGTAGTTCTCCTTGAAGATGTCCTTTATATTCCTTTTAAATTGTATTCTTAGGTATTTTATTCTCTTTGTAGCAATTGTGAATGGTAGTTCACTCATGAATTGGCTCTATATTTGTCTATTATTGGCATATAGGAATGCTTGTGGTTTTTGCACATTGATTTTGTATCCTGAGACTTTGCAGAAGTTGCTTATCAGTTTAAGAAAATTTTGGACTGAGATGATGGAGTTTTCTAAACGTACAATTATGTCATCTACAAATAGACAATTTGACCACCTCTCTTCCTATTTGAGTGTCCTTTATTTCTTTCTCTTGCCTGATCACCCTGGCTAGAAATTCTAATGCTATGTTGAATAGGAGTGGTGAGAGAGGGCATCCTTGTCTTGTGCTGGTTTTTAAAGGAAATGCTTCCATCTTTTGCCCATTCAGTATGATACTGGCTGTGGGTTTGCCATAAATAGCTCTTATTATTTTGATATACATTCCATCAATACCTAGTTTATTGAGAGTTTTTAGCATGAAGCGGTGTTGAATTTTATTGAAGGTATTTCTGCATCTATTAAGATAATCATGTGGTTTTTGTCATTGGTTCTGTTTATGTGATGGATTACATTTATTGATTTGCATATGTTGAACCAGCCTTGCATCCAAGGAATGAAGCCTATTTGATCATGGTTGGTGGATAAGCTTTTTGATGTCCTGCTGGATTTAGTTTGCTAGTATTTTATGGAGGATTTTTGTATAGATGTTCATCGGGGATACTGGCCTGAAATTTTCTTTTTTTGTTGTTTTTGTGCCAGGTTTTGGTATCAGGATAATGCTGGCCTAATAAAATGATTTAGGGAGGCATCCCTCTTTTTCTGTTGTTTTGAATAGTGTCAGAAGGAATGGTACCAGCTCTTCTTTGTACCTCTGGTAGAATTTGGCTGGGAATCCATCTGGTCCTGGGCTTTTTTTGGTTGTTTTGGTTTTTTGGCACTAGCCAGATGGCAGCCAGAGCTCTCCTATATGAGGTGTCTGTTGACCCATACTGCAAGGTGTCTCCCAGTCAGGAGGCATGGGGGTCAAGGACCAACTTGACGAGGCAGTCTGTCCCTTAGCAGACTCGGCACTGTTTTGGGGGATTTGTTCTCTTCAGAGCCAGCAGGCAGGAACGTTTAAGTCTGCTGAAGCTATGCCCACAGTCACCCCTTCCCCAGGTGTTCTATCCCAGGGTGATGGAAATTTATCTATAAAACCCTGACTGGGACTGCTGCTTTCCTTCAGGAATGCTCTGCCCAAGAGGAGGAATCTAGAGAGGTAGTCTGGCTACAGCAGCTTTGCTGAGCTGCAGTGTAGTTTGAATGTCCCAGTGGCTTTGTTTGTACTGTAAGGGAAAAATTGCCTACTCAAGCCTCAGTAATCACTGATGCTCCTCCTCCAATCAAACTCGAGCATCCCAGGTCAACTTCAGACTGTTGTGCTGATAGCGAGAATTTCAAGCTAGTAGATCTTGGCTTGCTGGGCTCAATGGGGGTGGAATCCACTGAGGTAGGTCACTTGACTCCCTGACTTGAGCCCCCTTTCCAGGGGAGTGAATGGTTCTGTCTTGCTGGGGTTCCAGGTGCCACAGGGGTATGAAAAAAAAACTCCTGCAGCTAGCTCGGTGTCTACCCAAAGGGCTGCCCAGTTTTGTGCTTGAAACCCAGTGCCCTGGTGGTGTAGGCATCCAAGGGAATCTCCTAACCTGCGGGTTGCATGGACCATGTGGAAAGTGTAGTATCTGGGCCAGAATGCATCATTCTTCACAGCACAGTCCCTCATGGCTTCCCCTACTGAGGGGAGGGAGTTCCCGACCTCATGAACTTCCCGTGTGAGGAAATGCCCCGTCCTACTTCAGCTTGCCGTTTGTGGTCTACTCCTACTGTCTAACCAGTCCCAGTGAGATGAGCTGGGTACCTCATTTGGAAATGCAGAAATCACCCCCCTTCTGTTTGATCTCACTGGAAGCTGCAGACTGGAGCTGTTCCTGTGCGGCTATCTTGCCAGCCACTTTTAAACAAAAGTTTTATAGGTTAATAACATCAGTTCTGGAGAACAAAGGCATCTCATACATTGTTGGTGAAAGTGGAACTTGAAATTTATTCTCAAATCAAATGAAATTTTGCAATATTTAGTGTATTAGTTCATTCTCTCATTGCTATAAAGAGCTACCTGAGACTGGATAATTTATAAAGAAAAGTCATTTCATTGGCTCATGGTTCTGCAGGCTGAACAGGATGCATGGCTGGGAAGGCCTTAGGAAGTTTACAATCATGGCAGAAGGCAAAGGGGAAGCAAGCACATCTTTACATGGCCAGAAGGAGAGACAGTGAATGAGGGAAGTGCTACACACTTTCAAACAACCAGACCTTGAGAGAACTCACTCACTATTATAACAGCAAGGGGAAAATCCACCCCCATGATCCAATCACTTCCCACCATGTCCCTCCACCAGCACTGGGGATTACAATTCAACATGACATTTGGGTGGGGATACAGAGCCAAACCATATCACTTACTAAATGTATTATAAAGTGCACCAAGATATAAGTACACTGTTGTGATTATAGCTCTCTTTGTAAGATCAAATATAATTGCAATAAGTTGGTATAATCTAGGTACTTGTTATGTACATTACACACATCTACATGATATACTGCTAAAATCATACAGATATGTACATGTTGGTTTGAATAAAACCTTTAAGATAGATGATTAAGTGAAAAGTATGATATAAAGTAATTATAGAATGACATTTATATGTTTTAAAATGGATATATGAATGTAGCTGTATGCATGGAAGCTATTCCTGGGCTTACAGACAAGCAGCTGTTAATAGTGGTTCCCTTTGGACTCAGGGGTAGGGATTACAGAGGGTTTAACTTTTCGTTATATACTTCTCTGAGCATATATGGCATATAACCATGTATATGTTTACCTTTATTATTTTTTAAATACAAAGATGATAGTGAGATAATAGACTATCTTGAGCATTACAATATAAGAAATAATGTAATTTGAAAATATTAACTTGTGTCTGACACTAGCAAAACATTATACTATAAATCTAGAACTTACTGTACATTCTCTATGAAAAGGAATCCTGATTTTAAACTAGATGCTTAGGATTCCTGGAGCAAGTTTTAGAATGACTGAATATAATTGGAGAGGCAGAGCTCAGAAAAGTTGCTTGGTAATAGGAAAAATGAACAATTAGTAATGTGTTTGCTCAGGCCACAGCAGTTGCATGGGATAATGGGAACAAGTAATAAATCTCCTGTTCTTCATGCTATCACTGATACAGAGTCTAAACTTTCTTCCTCTGAGGCTGTTGGAAGATCTCATGGACTCTTGCCCAGCTACAGCAATCAGTGGTCCCCTGGTCACAGAACAGTGTCCATGTTCCCTCTTTTCATGCTCTGGTGCTCACTGAATGGGTGCATGGATCCACTGTCTCTGCACTGTGGGATCTGGTTCTGGCCAGGGTTGCTGCACCAGCTGTCATCTCCTGCCAGCACCTATACCAGGGAGGTAGCAGCTGGATTTCTCAGTGTTCCCATTAAAATAGGAAGAAGTAATAAAGCTCAATACAAATGAGAATGTTCAAAACAAATTCTCATTTGTTCTGAGCTTTGTTATTAGTTTCAGAGCAGTAGTCACAAAACATTTCAAATGATGCCAACCCGTAGTATACTCGAAATCTTTCTTCTCTTGTAACATCATCCCCTTTTCTTCCCTTTGCAATAAAACCAAACTTGTGTACCAAGAAATTCTTGATTCTCAGCTGAATTCTATTACTGGAGAGGTTAGAGATGAACTTGAATCATTGGCATGCTGACTCTGGAGAGCTTTAATATGCCTCTCCTGATATTTATTATTTTTGTTGATTGTTATTTTTATTTCCTAAGAAT
This sequence comes from Cheracebus regulus, assembly GCA_963574635.1. Taxonomy (NCBI): domain Eukaryota; kingdom Metazoa; phylum Chordata; class Mammalia; order Primates; family Pitheciidae; genus Cheracebus; species Cheracebus regulus. The sequence goes on from CAUYQU010015524.1 coordinate 25,206, forward strand.
AGAAGGACATTGATTCTGTCTATACAGTTAAGACAAATTGATATGGCTTTAGTGACTACCCAGATGCTGATATTCCCAAATACTGTGATGTTTTCTGAGGTCTGAAACAAAAGGCCATGATTCTGGGTAACATGCAGATATCTCACATACTTTAACTCGGAATCGCTATCTTTCCTTCCTGTGATAGGTGAAAGTACACGATTTTGGAATCATAGGTCTGAATTCTGTCTTTTTCATTTGCGAACTGCATAATCTAGAGAAGGTATAATTATCTAATATCTTTGAGTTCTAATTCTTTCATATCTAAGAGTAGGTGTGAAAAATATAAATAATGATGGTGAACTGCATAGAACAACACACTATTTGGCACATAGTAAGAATTCTATAAAAACATGGACCCTTGGTAGTTATTACTTTTTCTCACTGATTAATGGTATCAGTCTACACTGGTCTCCACAGCTAGAAATAATAATGTAAATTATCTGGTACATAATAAATTTTATATACATTATTTTACTAATGTAACATAAAACCACATGTAACTTTATTAATATTTCTCTATAACTTATTAACTTAATACTTTAAATCATGTTGTAATTAATAATTATTTTGTTTTACAGTATTATAATCATATAGCATCAATTAGCATTACATAAGTCTTTTCTATAAAATATTATTATATTACAATATATCATAATATTATTATTACTGGTCTTTTCCATTATACTTTCTTAATTTTTCTCTTATCTATCTCCGTACCCCTCTGTGACTGAGATCTTTCAGTTCATGCACATATCACTTTTCTATTCCTGTAATAATCCAAATACATTTTGCTGCCAGTTGTATACCTCTTCAAACTATTCTCCACAATGCCACTGATAATGTTTCTAAAATGCAAATATTTTAATATTCTTTTTTGATTTACCACTACATTCAATGGTTCCTAGTTGTTCACATAGTAAGTTCTGTGCCTCCAAGGAAAGTACACTAATATCTTCCTGAATTCATCCCTTCCCCATCCCCATTTCTCACTACACTTTACAAATTCTGAGCTACTCATTCTAAGCCATTAGTTATTTTTGTAAATGAACCATGCTAAATCTTATATATAACCTTTTGCTCATGTTGACACATTTGCCTAAATAATGTTGATGCCTGTATAATTTTCAAGGTCATTCAAGCCTTGTGAGTACAAGAAAATCTGGTCTGGTCACCTAATTGTGTTTTGGGGTACTGAGATCACTAAGTAAATGGTGTGGTAAATGTTGGTGTTTCCAAAGGTTCTGTAAAATACTATGGTACTGATTTTGTTGTGATTCCTATTGACTTTTTAATGTTGTTCTTGCTCTTAAATTTTAATAACTGTAAATGAAGTTATTGCTTCAGCATTCCAAAAACATGACATCTACTGAAAACAAATCTTTTAAAATAGGACCTGATATTCTAAGTTTCATTTATTTGTTTATAGATGTGTTCTTCCTTTACTAGTACTATAAGCTTCTAAAGACCGACACTGTATTTACTTGTCACTTTATTCTTAGAATTGATCTCACATCAAAAAATACTTGTTAAGGGGCTAGTTGGGTTTATGGCTAGGCACATGAATGAATGATATTACTCAAATGAAGCCTGAGATCTTGGACACTCATTACATAGCATGGGTTTCTCACAGCTTTCCATGCTTCAAGTAAAGACTTGGGGAAATCAGCATTTTCTCATACATACATGCTGTAAAACAGTACAACCACTCTGGGAAATGTTCTGGCATTTTGTTATGAAACTAAACATATGCCTTCCCTATGACACAACAATTCACTTTAACTGAGAGGGAAAAAATAATTCTTTCTTTTCTGAAGAAATTTATGTAGGATTGGTGTTATTTAGAGAAACCATCTGTGTGTCTGGAGTTTTCTTTATGGGAAGATTTTTAAATCACAGATTTAATTTCTTTCATTGATACTGGTGTTCAGATTTTGTGTTTTGTCTTGTGTCTGTTCTGGTATGCTGTATTTTTAAGTAAATATGTCCAATTCATCTAAGTTGTTAGATTTTTTTGTCGTAAGAATTGTTAGCAATATTCTATTATTATCCATTTAATATATCTATGAGATCTGTAATAACAGTCCCTCTTGTATTAATATCAATAATTTATCTTCTCATTTATTAATCAATTTTCTTGGAGATGAGGTCTTGCTCTGTCACTCAGGCTGGAGTGCAGTGGTGCAATCCCTGCTCACTGCAGCCTCTGCCTCCAGGGTTCAAGCTATTCTCCTACTTCAGTCTCCTGAGTAGCTGGGACTACAGGCATGCGCCACCACACCCAGCTAATTTTCGTACATATACCACATTTTCTTTATCTGTTTGTCTTTTGATGGACAGGTTGATTCAATATTTTGGGTCTTGTGAATAGCGCTGCAATAAATGTGGGATATGAGGTGTCTCACTGATAAACAGATTTCCTTTTCTCTTGATAAATATCCAGTAGTGGAATTGCTGGATTGTATGGTAGCCCTATTTTTAGTTTTTTGAGAAATCTCCAAACTGTTGTCCATAATAGCTCTCCTAATTTACATTTCCAGCAACAGTATGTAAGAGTAATTTTTTTCTCCTCTTCCTTGCCAGCAGTTATTTTTTGACTTTTTGTTGAGATGATATCTCATTGTGATTTTCACTTGATTTCCCTGATGATTAGTTATGTTGCACTTTTTTTCATATAGTTGGTGGCCATTTGTGTCTTCTCTTAAGAAATGTCAATTAGATCTTTTGCCACTTTTTAATTATATTACATTCTGCACTTCACTGAATTCATTTATCAGTTCTAAGAAATTTTTGGCGGACTTTAGGTTTTTCTATATTTAGGATCATGTTGCATACTGAGAGACAAATTTTACTTCCTCTATTCAATTTTTGATGCTTTCTATTTTTTCTTTTTGCTTGATTGCTCTGGTTGAGTTTTCAATACTAGGTTCAATTCTATAGAAGTGGAAGTGGGCATTTTTGATTTGTTCCAGTTCTTAGAGAAAAGTCTTTCAGCTTTTCCCCATTCATTGTGATGGTAGTTGTGGATTTGTCATACAAGGCCTTGATTATGTTGAGGTATTTTCTTTCTATGCCTAAGTTTTTGAGAATTTTTATCATGAAGAGTTACTGAATTTTATTAAATGCTTTTTCTCACTATTTAGATGATCATTTGTGCTTTGTCCTTCACTCTGTTGATGAGATATATCATGTTTAGTGATTTGCATATGTTTATCCTTGCATCCCTGGGATAAATCCCATTTGATCATGTTGTGCTATCTTTTTGATGTGTTATTAAATTTAGTTTTCTATCATTTTGTTGAGGATTTGTGCATTTATGTTCATCAAGGATATTGTAGTTTTCTTTTTTTGTTATGTCATTGCTCTGGTTTGGGTATCAGGGTAATGCCGGTATTGTAGAATGAGTTAGGAAGAATTCCCTCATCTTCAATTTTTTTCAATAGTTTGAGAAGAATTAGTGTTAGTATTTTGTAAGTTTGGTAGAATTTTGTGGTAAGGCCATCTGGTCATGGAATTTACTTTTTTGGGAGATTTTTATTACTCATGCAATCTCATTTCTCATTATTAGTTTGTTTGGGTTTTCTGTTTATTTCTTGGTATATTGTTTGTGCCCCAAATTTTCCATATCCTCTGGGTTTTTCCTCTCTATTGTTGCTTAGACTCTATTTGTTTAGTTCTGCTCTCATCTTTATTATTTCTTTCCTTCTACTAATGATGAGTTTGGTTTGTTCTTGCTTTTGTAGTTCCTTGAAGTCATCATTAGGTTGTTTACTTAAAATCTTTCTAATTTTTAAATGTAGACATTTATTGCTATAAACTTCCCTCTTAGTACTGCTTTTGCTGTACTCCACGTTTGGTATATTTCCATTTTCATTTGCCTTGGAAATTTTTTAAATTTCCTTCTTGATTTCTTCATTGACCCAGTGGTCATACAGGAGCACATTGTTTAATGTCTGTGTATTTGTATGGTTTTCAATGTTTTTCTTGTTATTGATTTTAATTTTATTCCATTGTAATCTAAGAAAATACTTGATATAATTTCAGTTTTAAAAAATTTGTCGAGACTTCTTTTGTGTCTTAACATATGTTCTGTTCTGGAGAATGTTACATTTGCTGATGAGAAGAATGTGTGTTCTGCAGCTGTTGGATGAAATGTTCTATAAATATCTATTAGGTCCATTTAGTCAAAAGTTTAGCTTAAATGCAGTGTTTCTTTGTTGGTTTTCTGTTTAGATGATCTGTTCCTTGCTGATAGTATGGTATTAAAGTTTCACTAGCTATTTTATTGGAGTCAGTCTCTCCCTTTAGATTTAATAATATTTGACTTCTATTTCTGAGTGCTTTAGTGTTGGGTGCATATATAATTAGAATTGTTATGCTTTTGCTAAGTTTATCCCTTTATATAATAATATTATTTCTGTTTTAACATTTTTTGAGTAAAACTATGTTTTATCTGATGTAAGTATAGCCACTTTGGTTCTCTTTTGGTTTCCATTTGTGTGGAGTATCTTTCCGTCTCTTCATTTGTAGTCTATATATGTCTTTATATGTGAAGCAAATATCTTGTAGGTAACACATAGTTGTGTCATGTTGTGTTTATTCATTCAACAGTTTTATACCTTTTAAGTGAAAAACAATGTTTTTACACTCAACCTTGTTATAATATTAATAAGTGAGGATTTATTCCTTTCATTTTGCTAGTTGTTTTTTGGTTGTTTTGTGCATCTTTTGTTTTTTTTCTTCCTTTCTTATTTTCTTTGCAGTTTGGTGGTTTTCTGTAATAGTACATTTGAGTCTTTTCTCATTTGTTATTGTTCTACCAATGAATATTTTACTTTTGTGTGTTTTTGTGATGGCGGATACCATCAGCTTGCTTACACACATAGGACTCACATAAGAATTTCTTGTAGGGCCTGTATAGCAGTGATACATTTCCTGTATTTTTGCTTGTCTGAAAAAGGCTTCATTTCTTCATCATTTTGGAGAAATAGCTTTGCTGGGTTTAGTATTCTTGGCTAATAGTTTTTTATTTTTTTTCCTTTTAGTACTTTGAATATATCATCCTATTCTCTCCTGTTCTGTAAGGCTTTTGCTGAGAAATCCTCCATTCATCTGATGCAGGTTTCCTTATATGTAACTTGATGATTTCCTCATGTTTTTAAAATTACCTCTGTCTTTGAAATTTGACATTTTGACTATGGTGTGCCTTGGAGAAGATCTTTTTGGGTTGAATCCATTTGGGGATACTTGAGTTGTCTGCATCTGATGTCTATTTCTCTTATAACACTTTGGAAGTTTTCAGCTGTTAAATAGGTTTTGTATGGCTTTGCCCATCTCTTTTTATCCTGGTATTCTCCAAATTAGAATATTTTGTCACTTTATGGTGCCCTATATGCCATGTAGACTTTATTTGTTCTTTTTTTTCTTTTGGTCTAATGTGGTTATTTCAAAACAATTTGTCTTCAAGTTCAGAAATGTTTTGTCTACTTATTGTATTTTTTAATTTCATTAATTGAATTCATCACTTCCAGAATGTGGTTCTGCTTTATTACATATATTTCTTTGTTGAAATTTATCATTCAAATCATGAATTATTTTTCTAATTTCTTTGTATTTTTAATCTATATTTTCTTGTATCTCACTGAGTTTCTTCAATATCATTATTTTGCAGTTTTTCATGCATTTCATGTATTTTATTTTCATTAAAACTTTTCACTGGAGAATTATGTTATTTTGAAAGTGTCAGTTTAATTAATATTTCATGTTTATGTCCTTACATTCATATTTATGCATCTTGTGTAACAGTCACTTCTTCCAATTTTAAGGACTGGCTTTCATAGGGAAATACATTTATCTATTGGGTGAGTAGTGTACTCTGAGTTTGATTCTGGGTGGGAGTAGTAATATAGTCTTCATATGTCTTTGGCTATAATTAGTGCCAGTGGTGTCTGTGAGTTCTTCAGTGACTTAGACTGCAGTTGTTAGTGGTGGCTGTGACAAGGCTTTGCTGGGAATGAAGATGACATGTAGGCCAGTTATGACTATCAGAGGTCAAGCTTGCCAGGTCTTCAGACCTCTAGTAACATATGCAGCAGCCAGTGGTAATGGGTGCAAGTGGGCTGTTTTTTGTGCCTCTGGGTGGCTTGTTCTGGTACTGGCAGTGGTAGTGGTGAGTGGGGTAGGTGAGTAGGTCCAGCAGTCCCTAGGCAGTGTGCATGGCATTGGCAGTGATAGTACTGGCAGTGGGCCAATTCTCAGGCCCTCAAATGACATATACAAATGTCACTGGTAGTGGTGGTAAACTTTGTGGGCCAGTCCCCAGGCTCCTCAATGTCAGTGGTGGCAGCATTGACAAGCTAGGTGGGTCAGTTCCTGTGACCCCAGGAGTTGTGTGCTGATGCTGCCAGTAGGCAGAGAGGACTTATCCCCAGGCCTACAGATAGTGCATGAGGATGACAGTGGAGAGTGAAGCAGCCCCATCCTTAGGCCTTTAGAAGGCTAGTGCAGGTGATGGCAGTGGCAGATAGGGCAGGTTTATCCCTATGCCCCCAGATGACATAAATAAGCCCTCTCAGTAGCAGTGGTGGAAGAGGAAGTCCTGTCCACAGGACCCTAAATGGTGTATGTGAGTGCTGGCACCAGTGAGTAAGGTGGTTCAATCTCCAGGCCCCCAGATAATACACTGAGTGCTGACAACAGAGGCTACAGTTGGGGTGAGTATGTTCTGATGCTCCCTGATGGTGCATGTTGGCATCCAGCTGTGATCCACAGGGCAGATCAATCCCCAGGATCCTGAATTGTAGGCTCGGGCCCTGGTAGTAGTGACAGTAGGTTGGGTGAACCAGTTTTCATATTAATCAATTTAGAATGAACTGTATTAATTTTGTTGACTTTTTACATAACAAAATTTCATATTTATTATTTTTCTTTTGTGCATCTTTTACAAACTTTTTCTTTTATTTTCTTTGCTCATATTTTTATATCTTCTTCAATTATATTTATAGGCATTTGACTTTAGAGTACTTTTCTTTGACTTTAAAGCTTTTTAATTTTTTGGTTAGTACTGCTTCAGCTGCAACCACCAGATTTTTATGTTATGTATTCATCATAACTATATTTGGAAACATCCAATTGTCTTAAGATTTCTTCCTTAATGTCATGAATTATTTAAAAATATATTAGTAAATTTTCAAATATTTTAAATTTCCTTAGCTGTATTATTGTTTTGGGGCTCTAATTTAATTTCAAATTTAATTTCATTGTGATCAGTGAACATACACTGTATTATTTTTGTCTTTTAAATTTATGTGTAATTGTTTTTTTTTTTAGAATGAAAGACAGAAAGAGGAAGAGATTGTAGAAAAAGAGAGAAAAGGAGAAAGAAACAGCAAAAGAAAGAAAAAAAAGAATGAAAGAGAAAGAAAGAGAAAGAGGGAGAGAGAATGGGATTCTTGTTTTATTGCCCAGGCTAGAATACAGTTTAAAATGGGGATTAAAAACCTCTTTTATGCCAATAATTGTGTTTAACAATGGAGACAGGAAGGAATAGGGGATGAAAATAA
>CAUYQU010015526.1:0-20599 GCA_963574635.1 Cheracebus regulus
GACCTGTGTGGCTCCTCTGCCGGGAATCTCCCGGTCTGTGGGCAACAAAAATTCGTCGGAAAGTGCGGCATCCACTCGTTCTCTGCGCTTTCACTGGGAGCTACATTCCTGAGCTGTTGCTAATCGGCCATCTTGGATCTCTCCTCAGACTCCTGTCTCTTGATGGTGAAAACAAATAAGAAAACACAGGAGTTACAAGATTCACTGTGTCCGTCAGGCAGAAACAAAAAACTTACTTAGAAGAAACATGATAGGGAACTTGAAAGAAATGTTTCCTTTCAGTTCTCAATGAGTAATAATGTATGATACAGTAGAGAAGATTCCTGAAAAGATCATTACATTATTGATAATAACACATTTTGTCTTATTTTTTTTTTAAAAGATGGGATTTCACCATGTTGGTCAGGCTGGTATTGAACTCCCGACCTCAGGTGATCCGCCCACCTTGGCCTCCAAAGTGCTTGGATTACAGGCGTGAGCCACCACACCTAGCCATCTATTTTTCTTTTTTTACTTTGGACTTTATTGTATTCGTAGCTTTATCTTTTTTTATTTAACATTTGTTTGTTTGTTTGTTTGTTTTTTAGCACTCAAAATGACTCGGTTCCAGTGAATTTATTTAACATTTTAAATTTTCTTTCTATAGTCTAGCATGTGAGCTTTATCTTTTTTATTTTTTTATTTTTATTTTTTGAGATGGGGTCTTGCTCTGTCACCCAGGCTGGAATGCAATGGTGCAATCTCAGCTCATTGCAACCTTCGCCTCCCAGTTTCAAGCCATTCTCCTGCCTCAGTCTCCCAGGTAGCTGGGACTACAGGTGCATGCCATCACTCCTGGCTAAATTTTTGTATTTTTAGTAGAGATGGGGTTTCACCTTGTTAGTCAAGATGGTCTTGATTTCCTGACCTTGTGATCCGCCCATCTCAGCCTCCCAAAGTGCTGGGATTACAGGCGTGAACCACCACGCCCAGCCAGCTTTATCTGTTTAAAAGTCAAAATTATTTATCTTTCAAATCATGTATTAACTATTATTTGTAATCCACTGTGATTCAGAGAGAATTTGGCTGCATTAGGTGAGCAGTTAACACCAACCAAAACAAAATTTGCCAGGTACAGTGGCTTATGCTGATAATCCCAGCACTTTGGGGGCCAAGACAGGTGGGTGGATTGCTTGGGGTCAGGAGTTCAAGACCAACATGACTGACATGGTGAAACCCCGTCTCTACTAAAAATAACAAAAGTTAGCTGGGCATGGTGGCGGGCATCTGTAATCCCAGCTACTTTACAGGCTGAGGTAGGAGAATTGCTTGAACCTGGGAGGCAGAGGTTGCCATGAGCTGACGTCATGCCATTGCACTCCAGCCTGGGTGACAGAGCGAGACTACATCTCAAAAAAAAAAAAAAAAAAAAAAAAAAATTTAAGATTGAAGTAGCTGTAAAGAGTGTTGAAGACCCTCATTCCCAGGAAATCATCTTTTCCCAGGAAATCAGTTTCCATCTCTGGACAAATCTCAATACCAGAAACTGATTTAAGAAGAAAAGTCTGGGTGTGGTGGCTCATGCATGTAATTCCATTACTTTGAGAAGCTGAAACAGGAGAATCTCTTGAGGCCAGCCTAGACAACATAGTGAGACCTTGTCTCTAGATAATTTTTTTTTTTTTTTGAGACAGAGTCTTGCTCTGTTGCCAGGCACCAGGCTGGAGTGCAGTGGCGTAAGCTTGGCTCAGTGCAACCTCTGCCTCCAGCGTTCAAGCAATGCTCCTGCCTCAGCCCCCCAAGTAGCTGTGACTACAGGCGTGCACCACCACGCCCAACTAATTTTTTTTTTTTTTTGGTAGAGACGGGTTTCACCTTGTTGGCCAGCTGTACTCGATCTCTTGACCTCATGATCTGCCCGCCTTGGCTTCCCAAAGTGCTGGGATTACAGACATGAGCCACTGCGCCTGGCCGAAATTTTTTTTTTTTTAATTATGAGTCATGGTGGTGAACGCTGCCTTGTAGTCCTGGCTACTTAGGAGGCTGAGGTGGGATGACTGCTTGAGCCCAGCAGTTCAAGATTAAACTGGGCTATGATTGTACCACTGCACTCCAGCCTGGGTAACAGAGTGAAAATTTATCTAAAAAAAAAATAGTGTTTATATTGTGGTTTTTGTGAATAAATGAAAAAAAATAAAAAAAATAGAAGAAAAAAATAAAGCACATAATACTTTAAACATATTGATGCATATGAGTGAGATGGGAAGAATAAATTCAAATTTCAAAGTTGGAATTAATATAGGTATTATTATTATTATGGAAGGGGATATCTCAAACCTTTACACTAAATCAGAGAAAAAAAAGTCAGAATTTCAGGCAGTCACCAAAGAAAGTGAAACACTACATATCTACATGGGTATCTGAAACAGACAGAAACTAGACTAACTACCATGAAATTAAATTCCATTAAAATATTTCATTGAGGCCAAACGCAGTGGCTTACACCTATAATTCCAGCACTTTGAGAGGCCGAGGCAGGCGGATCACAAGGTCAAGAGATCGAGACCATCCTGGCTAACACGGTGAAACCCCATCTCTACCAAAAATACGAAAAATTAGCTGGGCATGGTGGCATGCGCCTGTAGTTCCAACTACTCCAGAGGCTAAGGCAGGAGAATCGCTTGAACCCAGGAAGTAGAGGTTGCAGTGAGTGGAGATTGCACCACTTAAGCCTGGGGGACAGAGAGAGACTCCGTCTCAAAAAAAAAAAAAAAGATACTTCATTGAAATCCCATTGAAATATGTTAACATTTTCTGATCTAAAATGAAAACAAATTTAACTATGTAATCTGTATAAGTTAGAATGCATATTCTATTTAGAGAGTTGATTAAGTAGCACTGATAGTTTATCAGGTTGTTTTAACTTCTAAGTTTGGGGTACAAGTACAGGTTTGTTACATAGGTAAACTTATGTCATGGGGTAGTGACACAGATTATTTCATCACCTGTGTATTAAGCCTGGTATCCATTAGTTATTTTTCCTGATCCTCTCCCTCCTCCCACCCTCCACCCTTCGACAGGCCCCAGTGTGTGTTCTCTATGTGTCTGTGTGTTCTCATCATTTAGCTCCCACTTATAAGGATATGTGGTATTTGGTTTTCTGTTAGTTTGCTAAGGATAATGGCCTCTAGCTCCATCCATGTCCCTGACAAAGAACATAATCTCATTTTTTTTTTTTTTTTGAGACAGTGTTTTTGCTTTGTTGCCCAGGCTGGAGTGTAATGGAGTGATCTCGGCTCACTGAGACCTCTGTCTCCTGGGTTCAAGGGATTCTCCTGCCTCAGCCTCCCCAGTCGCTGGGATTACAGGCACCCACTACCATGCCCAGCCAATTTTTATATTTTTAGTAGGAATGAGGTTTTACCATGTTGGCCAGCCTGCTCTAGAACTCTTTTTTTGTTTTGTTTTGTTTTCTACATTCCAACATAAGTCGTCATGCTAGTATGCTCTAGAACTCTTGACCATAGGTGATCCACCCATCACAGCCTCCCAAAGTGCTAGGATTACAGTCAAGAGCCACCATGCCTGGCCAATGTCATTCTTTTTTTTTTTTTTTTTTGAGATATAATCTCACACTATCACCCAGGCTGTAGTGCAGTGGCAGGATCTTGGCTCACTGCAGTCTCCACCTTCTGGGTTCAAGCAGTTCTCTGCCTCAGCCTCCTGAGTAGCTTGGGACTACAGGGGTGTGCCACCATGCCCAGCTAATTTTTTTGTATTTTTAGTAGAGACGAGGTTTCACCATGTTGGCTAGGATGGTATCTAACTCCTGACCTCATGATCCACCCACCTCGGCCTCCCAAAGTGCTGGGATTACAGATGTGAGCCACTGCGCCCAGCCTCCAATTTCATTCTTTTTTATGGCTGCATAGTATTCCATGGTGTATATGTATGACATTTTCTTTATTCAGTCTATCATTGATGGGCATTTGGGTTGATTCCATGTCTTTGCTATTGTGAATCGTGCTGCAGTGAATATATGTGTGCATATGTCTTTATAACAGTATGATTTATATTCCTTTGGGTATATACCCAGTAATGGGATGCTGGGTCCAATGGTATTTCTAAAAGGGGAACAACACAGTGTGGTCAGTTAGACATGCTGTGCTATGGTGTCTTGTTGATCCTTGCTTTTTTGTTTGGTTATGAACACAGGGCTCACAAGCAGCTAAACGTGAAACATGAACCACTCCAGCTCATCCAGCCTCAGTTTGAGACGCCACTGCCAACCCTTCAGCCTGCGGTGAGTAGGTGTGCTTGGGGGATCCCACTGCAGAGCCCTACTGTTGACCTAATCTTGTCAGCAGGCCCTCACTGTGGTCCCTTCTATGTGCCATTTGTGGCATTCCTCGTGGAGTCATAGTGCTCTGCCTCTAAACATGCATGGACACCAAATTTGTTAGTGTTCTATAGGGACTTCCATGCGGTGTGCTTCCAAATTGAGGAATCAGTGGTGTGGAGCCTTCTGTCTATTAAACGTTTCCTATCCCCATCTTACGGGGTTGGAGGGCATATATGAGATTTCTTGGATAATGAGGAAGAAAACTTTGTCCTGCCTTTCCAGGTGTAAGGCCCTGATTCACAGAATAATTCTCATAGCCCAGGGGATAGTTATGGTTGGTTACATGTGTAAACAGGTTGTTTTTCAACATTTCAGTCCAACATTCACTCAACCTGCCTTTCAAATTGCCCTGCCTCACCACGTTCTGAAATGTTAAGAGTCAGCTGGCTTGATCTTGCCTGGCAGCTTGAAATTGGCCATAGTGGGAAGATTTACATTACAAAAATATGGCAAATGCTACAAAGCAGGCCTTCAATTTTGTTTTGAAAGCCAGTAGTTAAACATTTACCTGCATACCATTGGTTCATACCTACAAAATCTGACTCCAAGTTCAGTACTTTTTACACTAATCTGTGTCTGCTTCTCCAAATAACTTCCATCCCTAAATACTTATGATTAAATGAAAAACAAGTTGTACAATCAAATGTTCAACACAAACCCAAGCCCCAAGCTTCATGTCATTGTGCTGAGTTAACTGGCACTGGTATGTCAGCTTGGTCAGTTTAGTGGTGATTAGAACTGGTTCCACTTGGTTGTTTACAGTGGGCTGGTAATCTTCCTTGATATGGGTCTAATGGGTGAGGGTAGATGAGGTGATGGGAGTTCAGGTGTTTCATCCTCGGGGAAGAGCTAAGTTAGTTTTCTTTAGGGATTTCCACATGGTGTGGTTCCCAACTGAGGAATTAAGGGTGTGGACTTCCTTATTCTCCTTGTGTCTCATCACTGTTAGTTATGACTTTGGACAAGCTCTTTCTTGAGAGACTTTATTTCCTTTACATTATCCCACTCATTTCTGAATGATGACTTTATTTCATTTTAGGTTTTTCCTCCCAGTTTCCGGGATTTACCACCACCTCCTCTGGAGCTATTTGACTTAGATGAAACGTTCTCCTCTGAGAAGGCACGGCTTGCTCAGATTACCAATAAGTGTAAGTTTGGCCAACTTTTAAACTTTGTTTTCTCTTATGAATTTTATTTAATCATGAATTTCTGACAGTTGCTATGAGAGAAAGCTTAGAGTTTGTTTAGGGAAAACAAAATATGAATAGGAGTATAAACTTACAATTCTTACTTATGTAAATGTTGGTTGTTCTTCTCAAGGCCATTTAGCTCAGTGAATTAGAACATGGTGCCAAACAGAAAGCCAAAGGTCTCAGCTTTGATCCCTGTAACTCCTTAGTTCTGACCTATTGAGAGACCATAGAATTAATCTTGACTGGCTGCCACTTAGCAAATCTCAGTCAGTGGTCATAGGAGCACCTAAATAAGGAAATTGAATCAGGACCCAAAGAATTATAGACTTCAAATTGGACAGGATCTGAGAGAGAGCCAAGTGTGCCCACCTTGACATGTGGATGAAGAAATGAGGCCCCAGGACTGGGCACAGTGGCTCACGCCTGTAATCCCAGCATTTTGGGAGGCCGAGGCGGGCAGATCACCTGAGGTGAGGAGTTCAAGACCAGCCTGACCAACATCAAGAAACCCTGTCTCCACTAAAAATACAAAGTTAGCTGGGCATGGTGGCACATGCCTGTAATCCTAGCTACTCAGGAGGCTGAGGCAGGAGAATCGCTTGAACCCAGGAGGCAGAGGTTGCCATGAGCCGAGATCACACCACTGCACTCCAGCCTGGGCAACAAGAGCGACGCTCCATCTCAAAAAAAAGAAAAAAATATATACTGCATGTACAAGAGGATACCAGCTATGTCAGCAACATCTGAATATGCCCAAAGCCCAGAAAGAAGTAAGCAAAATGGAAATTGTTCAGTGCAAACAAAGAGCTTTACTGCATCTGTATTTTGTGCCAGGCATTGTAGGTGCTGGGCAGTTAAAAATAAGCAAGATATAGTGATTGAGGAATCACAGAATGGTGAAGAAGCAGAAGCTCTGACTTGGCATTTCTGTTTCTAGCAACTGTCCTACAGAGATCCTTGTAGAAATGCAAAACAAAGAAGATATAGCTATATAGATATTAATTGTAGCATTCAAAAAATTGGAAACAGCCTAATGGTTTATCGGTCAGTAGGGATATTGGTTAAGAAGAGTATGAAATAAGCCTGGGTCACATAGAGAGACCCCATCTCTACAGAAAAAAAAAAAATTGCCTGTGCATAGTGGATCATGCCTATAATCCCAGTACTTTGAAAAGCCAAGGCAGGAGGATCATTTGAGGCCAGGATTTCAAGACCAGCTTGGACAACATGATGAGACCTTGTCTCAAAAAACAAACAAACAAAATAGTCCTAGTTACTTGGAAGGCTGAGGTGGGAAGATCACTTGGGCCCAAGAGTTGGAGGCTGGAATGAGGTATGATACACCATTGCATTCTAGCCTGGGTGACAGAGGGATACCCTGTTTCTGAAAAATAAATAAATAGAAATAAAGGAGAATATTACATATCTGTTAAAAAAAAAAAATGTAGGCTGGGTGCAGTGGCTCTCCCATCTATAATCCCAGCACTTTAGGAGGCCAAGACAAGAGGATCACTTGAGACCAGCCTGGGCAACACAGTGAGACCTCTTCATTGTAGAAAAATAAAATTAGCCAGACATGGTGGCTTACTCCTGTAGTACCAGCTACTTAAGAGGCCCAGGTGAAAGGATTGCTTGAGCCTAGGAAGTCAAGGCTGCAGTGAGCTAAGATTATGCTACTGCACTCCAGCTTGGCAGACAGAGCGAGACCCTATCTCAAAATGTAGGGCATAAACTTTGACATGGAATATCCATAATACATCATTAAATGATGACAACTTATAAAACTATTATACTTTGATCCCATTTTTGCGAAAACTTGTATTTACACACAGAATTACAAATAGCAATAATTTTAGGTAGTTGGTAGCAATAGAACTAGGATGAAAGATTGTTACAGCTGTGGGTTTGAATGTCTTAGTGAAAAACATACATTTCTAGTTCGGTGAGGTGGCTCACTCCTGTAATCCCAGCACTTTGAGAGGCCGAGGTGGGAGGATCACAAGGTCAGGAGTTCAAGACCAGCCTGACCAACATGGCGAAACCCCATCTCTACTAAAAATACAAAAATTAGCCAGGCATGGTGGTGGGCACCTGTAATCCCAGCTACTCAGGAGGCTGAGGTGGGAGAATTGTTTGAACCCGGGAGGCAGAGGTTGCAGTAAGCCAAGATTGTGCCACTGCACTCCAGCCTGGGTGACAGAGTGAGATTAGGTTGCAGTGAGCCAAGATTGCACCACTGCACTTCGGCCTGGGCAACAGAGTGAGACTATCTCAAAAGAAAAAAAGCCATGCATTTCTTTCTTTCTTTCTTTTTTTTTTTTTTTTTGTTAGAGACGGGGTCTCCCTATATTGCCCAGGCTGGAGTGCAGTGGCTATTCATAGGCGTGATCCCACTACTGATCAGCACGGGAGTTTTGACCTGCTCCGTTTCTGACTGGGCCAGTTCACCCCTCCTTAGGTAACCTGGTGGTACCCCGCTCCCGGGAGGTCACCATATTGATGCTGAACTTAGTGCGGACACCCAATCGGCATAGCACACTACAGCCCAGAACTCCTGGGCTCAAGCAATCCTCCCACTTCAGCCTCCCGAGTAAAAGCCATGCATTTCTATCATAACTTTTAAAATGCAAATCAGAGGGAAAATAAATAAATTACAGCCTGGCTTGGTACTGGCTCACACCTATAATCCCAGCATTTTGGGAGGCAAAAGCTGGCAGATTGCTGGAGCTTGTGAGTTCAAGACCAGCCTGGGCGACATGGTGAAACTCTGTCTCAAATACAAATAATCAGCCAAGCATGGAGGTGCACACCTGTAGTCCCAGCTACTTGGTAGGCTAAGGTGGAAGATGCTTTGAGCCTGGGTAGCAAAGGTTGCAGTGAGCTGAAATAATGCCACTGCACTCCAGTCTGGGTAATAGAGCCAAACCTTGTCTCAAAAAAAAAAAAGAAGAAGAAGAAGAAGAGGCCAGGCCCAGTGGCTCACGCCTATAATCCCAGCACTTTGGGAGGCCGAGGTGGGTGGATCATGAGGTCAAGAGATCAAGACCATCCTGGCCAACATGGTGAAACCCTGTCTCTACTAAAAGTACAAAAAATTAGCTGGGTGTGGTGGTGCATGCCTGTAGTCCCAGCTACTCCGGAGGCTGAGGCAGGAGAATTGCTTGAAACTGGAAAATGGAAGTTGCAGTGAGCAGGGATTGCACCACTGCACTCCAGCCTGATGATGATAGAGTGAGACTCTGTCTCAAAAAAAAAAAAAAAAAAAGGCCGGGCGCAGTGGCTCATGCCTATAATCCCAGCCCTTTGGGAGGCCGAGGCGGGTGGATCACGAGGTCAAGAGATCGAGACCATCCTGGTCAACATGGTGAAACCCCATCTCTACTAAAAATAGAAATTTTAGCTGGGCATGGTGGCGCAAGCCTGTAGTCCCAGCTACTCGGGAGGCTGAGGCAGGAGAATTGCTTGAACCCAGGAGGCAGAGGTTGCAGTGAGCCGAGATCGCACCACTGCACTCCAGCCTAGGTAACAAGAGCGAAACTCCGTCTCAAAAAAAAAAAGGAAGAAAGAAATTACAGTACAGTGTGAGAAGGGCAGTAATGGCTGTCCATCGTATACACAGGGCTCCAGAGGATGGCTTCACAGAGCTATGTTGTTGGTGGAATTATAGGGGATTTTTTTTTTCTTTACTTTTTTTTCTATAATATTGTTGGGGTTTGTTTTGGTTTGTTTTGTTTGTTTTATTTTGTTTTGTTTTGTTTGTTTTGTTTGTTTTGTTTTGTTTTGTTTGTTTTGTTTTGTTTTGTTGAGATGGAGTCTTGCTTTCTTGCCCAAGCTGGATTGTAGTGGCGCGATCTCAGCTCACTGCAACGTCCGCCTCCTGGGGTCAGGCGATTCTCCTACCTCAGCCTCACGCGTAATTGGGATTACAGGTGTGCACCACCACGCCTGGCTAATTTTTTTGTATTTTTAGTAGATAAGGGGTTTCATCATGCTGGCAGGCTTAGTCTCAAACTCCTCACCTCGTGATCCACCTCCCTTGGCCTCCCAAAGTGCTGGGATTACAGGCGTGAGCCATGGCGCCTGGCCATACAATACTGTTTTAGTAAATGCTATTTTTAATTACCCATATGCTTTTCTCATAGTGATCTTTGTTGCATTCAGGGAATGATTTTTGATTTCCTACTGTTGCACCTGTTCTTTATAATGTAGGAATACTAGATCTAAGGAATAGGAAAGCCAGTACCAGTCCAGTGTTATTCTGATTAGGAGTGTCAAACTTCTGTCCTAATTTATAAAAATAGCACTTTAGAGAGCTCTAGAATTTTCCAGTGTTGAAATCCTGTAGTCACATTATTTTACGAAGAGGAGAGTGATCTTAGGAAATGTGGAAACATGATAGGGCATATCTGAAACACACTAAGTCTGTACTTTGGGAAGGGCAGAAGTTAAGGGTGAATCTAACTACTACCCCAACTGTCTTAGGTACTGAAGAAGACCTGGAATTCTATGTCAGGAAGTGTGGTGACATTCTTGGAGTAACCAGTAAACTACCAAAGGACCAACAAGATGCCAAACATATCCTTGAGCACGTCTTCTTCCAAGTGGTGGAGTTCAAGAAATTGAACCAGGTACAGAGCCTAGAAGGCACAGTGTAGTGGGAGCCCCTCCAGTACTGATATCATCCATGAACTGTGCTTGTCATGTTTTATGATGTTGATTCAGCCTGCAAGTATTTATTGTCTATTAAGTGAACAAAACAGACAATAATCCCTGTACTTATGGAACCTATATACTAGCTGGAGGATACAGACAATAAGCAATAAACATAAGTGAGTCACATAGGATGCTAGAAAATGGTAATTGCAGACCGGCTGTGGTGGCTCACTCCTATAATCCCAGAACTTTGGGAGGCCAAGGCAGGCAGATCACCTGAGGTCGGGAGTTCGAGACCAGCCTGACCAACATGGAGGAAACCCCTTCTCAACTAAAAATACAAATTAGCCCAGCGTGGTGGCACATGCCTATAATCCCAGCTACTCCGGAGGCTGAGGCAAGAGAATCACTTGAACCCAGGAGGCAGAGGTTGCAATGAGCCAAGATTGTACCATTGCATTCCAGCCTGGGCAACAGAATAAGACTCCATTTTGGCCGGGCATGGTGGCTCATGTCTGTAATCCCAACACTTTGGGAGGCCGAGGTGGGCAGATCATGAGGTCAGGAGTTAGAGACCATTTTGGCCATCATGGTAAAACCCTGTCTCTACTAAAAATACAAAAACTTAGCCTATAATCCCAGCTACTTGGGAGGCTGGGGTAGAGAACTGCTTGAATCCAGAAGGCGGAGGTTGCAGTGAGCCAAGATCGCGCCACTCCAGGCTGTGCAACAGAGCGAGACTCCATCTCAAAAAAAAAAAAAAATGGCAGGCAAGGTGGCTCACATCTGTAATCCCAGCACTTTGGGAGGCCGAGGCGGGTGGATCACCTGAGGTCGGGAGTTCAAGACCAGCCACACCAACATGGAGAAACCCCGTCTCTACTAAAAATACAAAATTAGCTGTGCATGGTGGTCCATGCCTGTAATCCTAGCTACTCGGGAGGCTGAGGCAAGGGAATCCCTTGAACCCGGAAGACGGAGGTTGCAGTGAGCCAGATCGCACCATTGCACTTCGCCTGGGCAACAAGAACAAAACTCCATCTCAAAAAAAAAAAAAAAAAAAAAAAAAAATTAGCCAGATGTGGTGCTGTGCGCCTGTAGTCCCAGCTACTTGGGAGGCTGAGGTAGGAGGCCGCATCCCTACAAAAAATGCAAAATTTGGCCAGGGGTAGAGGCCAGGTGTGGTAGCTCATGCCCGTAATCTCAGCACTTTGGGAGGCCAAGGTGGATGGATCACTTGAGGTGAAGAGTTCAAAACCAGCCTGGCCAACATGGTGAAACCCCGTCTCTACTAAAAATACAAAAATTGGCTGGGTGCAGTGGCTCACGTCTGTAATCCCAACACTCTGGGACACTGAGGTGGGCAGATCACCTGAGGTTGGGAGTTTGAGACCAGCCTGACCAACACAGAGAAACCCATCTCTACTAAAAATACAAAATTAGCTGGGTATGATGGCACATACTTGTAATCCCAGCTACTCGGGAGGCTGAGGCAGGAGAATTGTTTGAACCCAGGAGGCGGAGGTTGCGGTGAGCTAAGATTGCACTGTTGCACTCCAGCCTGGGCAACAAGAGTGAAACTCCGACTCAAAAAAAAAACAAAAAACAAACAAAATTTACCCAGGTGTGCTGGTGCGGGCCTACAATCCCAACTTCTCAGGAGGCTGAGACAGGAGAATCACTTCAACCCAAGGCAGAGGTTGTGGTGAGCTGAGATTGCACCACCTGCACTCCAGCCTGGGTGACAGAGCAAGACTCTGTCTCAAAAAAAAAAAAATTATAAGATTTATTTATTTATTTATTGCTCATCAGCTATCATTAGTGTATTTTATGTACGACTCAAGATAATTCTTCCAATGTTGCCCAGGAAGCCAAAAGATCAGACACTCCTGATTTAGAAGCTGAGCATGGGCAACAAAAGTGAGAGCCCATCTCTACAAAACCAGAAAAATTAGCTGGGCATAGTGGCACACACCTGTAGTCCCAGGTATTTGGTAGACTGAAGTGGGAGGATCACTGAGGAGCTGTAATCGTGCCATTGCACTCCATCCTGGGTGACACAGTGAGACCCTGTCTTTAAAAAAAAAAAAACAACGTAGTGTTTGATTTTTATTTTCCTTCATTAAAAGTTCTATAGTGACTGTGTCACTTTTGCAGCAGAAAAAAAAGTTTTGTTTTGGTTTTGGTTTTGGTTTTTTTTTTTGAAACAACTTCTCTCTTGTCACTCAGGCTGGAGTGCCATGGTGCAATCTTCGCTCACTGCAACTTCCACCTTCCGGGTTCAAGCAATTCTCCTGTCTAAGCCTCCTGAGTAGCGGGGATTACAGGTGCCTGCCACCATGCCTGGCTAATTTTTGTATTTTTTAGTAGAGACGGGGTTTCACCATGTTGGCCAGGCTGGTCCTGAACTCCTGACCTCAGGTAATCCACCCGCCTTGGCCTCCCAGAGTGTTGAGATTACAGGCGTGAACCACCACACATGGCTGAGTGTTTCATTTTTTAATGTAAGCAGGCAAAATATAAGCTTAGGATTTTAGATGCTGAGTGGAAAGACCAATTAGGTTCTCAGCCTCTCCTGGAAGGAAGCTGGCTCTGCCGGATGCTCATTTGGCAGTGTTTTACTCTCCACCTCTAGCACGGTGGTGGAGGATGGGTCCATAGCAGTGAACAAAATGAGTGCAGTCCTTGCTAACCCTCTCAGAGCTCTGTGTAATGGGAGACAGGAGTGTATGGGCAATTATTGTACTCTTAAATGCCATCCACGAAGGGAACCCAGAGATGAGGGTATCGATGTGGCTGCTTAGCGCAGTGAATGATGGGATGAGAGGTCAGGTAGGTTCCCAGTAAACTTACCCTGGTGGCATGCTTGGACAGGCACCCAAGGCCAATGTAAAATGTCTGATGTGGTCTTTTCACTAGTGCTTTCAACTCTGTTACTCATCATGGTGGGTGGTGTGCAGTGGTCACAAGCCCTGCCCTGGCAGTGAAAATTTGATCTTTGGGTTGGATTTAGCCCTAAAGCCAGATATTACCTATGTGTCCTAATTAATGAAGATTCAGAATCTCTAAAGTCCAAAGCACTTAAGAGTTTACATTTCAGGCTTTGTACTGAAATACTAAAATTCTGTGTCTTATTCTCTTATCCAGGAACATGACATTGATACAAGTGAAACAGCATTCCAGAGCAATTTCTGAAGACCCCATGCCTCTTGAGGCTTTTTCTGCCTCCTGATTCTTTCTTTGTAAACTATTTTCAAATTGTTCCTCAACTCTTTATCAAAATTGTTTATACACTCTTTCCTCCATGGAAAGAAGGCCTTTGCAGCTCTATAATACACAGATAGGTATAAGATTTTTCACAAAATCCTTATGTAAGTTAGATTCCATTTTTTAAAATTAAATATATGGTTGCATCTCTCTTTTTATACCCTATGAAATAGTCTTCCATTTAATTTTTTTTTCAACCCCAGTTCTGGATTTGAGTCTTTTATCAAAGACATAAATAACTCTCAAGCTTGCTATAAATATGGTACAGCTTTCTGGACTGGTTCAAAAGGATACAAAAGTGGCCAGAAGCGGCAGCTCATGCCTGTAATCCCAGCACTTTGGGAGGCCAAGGCGGGCGGATCACTTGAAGTCGGGAGTTCGATACCAGCCTGGCCAACATGGTGAAACCCCATCTCTACTAAAAATACAAAAAATTAGCCAGGCGTAGTGGCACATACCTGTAGTCCCAGCTACTTGGGAGGCTGAGGCAGGAGAATCACTTGCACCTGGGAGGCAGAGGCTGCAAGGAACCGGGAGTGCACCACTATACTTCACCCTGGGTCACAGTAAGACTCATTTTTTTTTTAAAAACAAAAAGGGTACAAAACTAACTTAACCCATAGTCTGTTCACCTCACTGTACCTAAAGAAAAAGACAAAAGAATAGATAGATATCTTCCTTACATAGATCACTCATCCCTTGCCCATAGGACACAACCATTTAGAGCAAGCTTGTCCAGCCCGTGGTCCATGGGCTGCATGTGGCTCAGGACAGCTTTGAATGTGGCCTAAAGCAAATTTGTAAACTTTCTTAAAACATTACGAGGCCAGGTGCAGTGGTTCATCCCTGTAATCCCAACACTTTAGAAGGCCAAGGTGGGTAGGTCACTTGAGGCCAGGAGTTAGAGACCAGCCTGGACAACATGAAACCCTCTCCCTAAAAAAAAGTCAAGAGTTAGCCGAGTATAGAGGCCAGGTGCGGTGGTCACGCCCATAATCCCAGCACTTTGGGAGGCCGAGGTGGATGGATCACTTGAGGTCAGGAGTTCAAGACCAGCCTGGCCAACATGGTGAAACTCTGTCTCTACTAAAAATACAAAAATTACCCAGGTGTGGTGGTGCGGGCCTATAATCCCAGCTTCTTCGGAGGCTGATGCCAGAGAATCGCTTAAACCCCAGAGGCAGAGGTTGCGGTGAGCTGAGATTGCACCACTGCACTCCAGCCTGGGCAACAGAGCAAGACTCTGTCTCAAAAAAAAAAAAAAAATTAGCTAGGCATGGTCAAGGGTAGTGGCACATGCCTGTAGTCCCAGCTACTCAGGAGGCTGATGTGGGAAAATCATTGAACCAGGGAGGTAGAAGTTGCACTGAGCCAAGATCACATCACTGCACTCCAGCGTGGGTGACAGAGCGAGACTCTTGTCTCAAAACAAAAAATAATAATAAGAGATTTATTTATTTATAGCTCATCAGCTATCATTAGTGTATTTTATGTGTGACCCAAAACAATTCTTCCAGTGTTGCCCAGGGAAGCCAAAAGATTAGACACTCCTGATAGAAGCTGAGCATGGGCAACAAAAGTGAGAGCCCATCTCTACAAAACCAGAAAAATAAGCTGAAGCTGGGCATAGTGGCACACACCTGTAGTACCAGGTATTTGGGATACTGAGGTGGGAGGATCGCTTGAGCCCAGGAGTTCAAAGCTGCAGTGAGCTATGATCATACCACTGCACTCCAGAATGGGCCAGCCATACTTTTTCCCTCTTCTGGCTTCCTGAAGCACTCAGTTCTATCATCATCTTGGGTTATAATGTAGGGCCAAATATAATCATCTGTTCCAGGAAGGCTAGAGGGTATTTGTCATGGGACAATGGGAGAGACTGCACCTACCAGAATGGTCCAGTTGATGTATGGAAATGCACAGCAGTGTACTGACACACTGAGAACCAGCTCTGGGGAATCCTGAAAGCCAGATGGAAGGTTGCAGAGCCAGTAAGGATGTGTAAGGGATGCGGCACAATGGGAATAGTTTAGCTGGTGAGTTCTATAAAGATGGGAATGGTAGGATGGTCATTTAGGGGAAAGTTTGATACAACCCAAACAGGAAATAATAAGGATGTGGACTAAGGTGTGGTAGGAAAGATGGCATTTTGAAACACATTTGGTCAGGGTGTTGAAGGTTAGATTGGCAAGATTATGCTTGATTTCCTGGGACAGTGGGGGCAGCTATTAAAAGATGGGGAGTCTGGGCCGCGCATGGTGGCTCACGCCTGCAATCCCAGCACTTTGGGAGGCTGAGGCCGGCAGATCACCTGAGATCAGGAGTTTAAGACCAGCTTAGCCAACAGGTTGAAAACTCTATCTCTACTAAAAATATAAAAATTAGTTGGGCATGGTGGTGGGCATCTGTAATCCCAGCCACTCAGGAGGCTAAGGCAGGAGAATTGCTTGAATGCATGAAGGCAGAGGCTGTGAGCCAAGATTGCACCATTGTACTCTCCAGCCTGGGTGAAAAGAGTAAAACTGTCTCCAAAAAAAAAAAAAAAAAGATGGGGAGTCTGAAGGGTGAGTGGTTTTGGAGCATGAGAGTCCAGACGAGACTGGCAATTAATACAGGTGGAAATAACTAGTAAATGGCTGGAAATCCCTAATTTAGGCTTAGCAAAGATGTCCAGTCTCAAGAGTTGAGTTGTTCATATGGAGTTGTTAATTAAAGCCATGAGAATCATTTGTGAAAGAGTAGTTTTAGAAATTTAAAACCTTGGAAAGAAAGGCTCTAGTCAAATCCTGAATTTCACATGATTTATTTATGGTAAAGCTCTGTTTATAGGCTTCTATTCTCTCCCATACTCAAGGCCTAGTACATGGCTTATTCAGAGAAGCCAGCCAGGGCAGAGCACTAGGCGAGGGGAGGCCACTCCACGGGTAGAACCTGGGGGCTCCGGGAGCTGGGAGTTAAGCAGCTAGAGGACACCCCTGGGGAATGCTGTGGCAGTGTGTTCAGAATACATCCCCACAATGTATTCAACAACTGTCTCCCAACCCATATGCTCTTTTATCCTGTGGGCTTGATGCTCCTCCCATTGAGAGGTGGGGTCTCTGCTCACTCCTCTGAATCTTTGAATCTGGCACCATGGCAGAAGTGATGCTAGGAGAGTTCTGAGGCTGGTTCATAAAAAAAGGCTATACAGCTTCTGCTTGGTTCTCTTGGGCCACTCACCTTTAGAGCACAAGCTTCCATGTAAGAAATCCAAGACCACATGGATAGGCCATGTACAGGTGTTCTGGCCAACAGCCAAAGATCTCTGTTTACCAGCATCTTGGTGTAGATCAACTTGCCAAACATGAACGCTGTTACTTCCAAATGACTCCTGGCCCCAGCCATCAAGCACTTCAGCCTTTTATCATCCCAACTGAGGCCGCAATGTCACAGAGCAGAGACAAGACATCCCTGCTGCGTCCTTTCTGAATTCCTGACTCCCAGAATCCATGAATAAAATGGAGGTGAAGGTGCCCTCACTGCCATTTTGTTTTTATTTTTTTGTTTTGTTTTGTTTTTGTTGTTATTTCAGGCAGGGTCTCATTCTGTCTCCCAGGCTGGAGTGCAGTGGCACGATCTCTCTCGCTGCAACCTCAGCCTCCAGGGTTCAAGAAATTCTGCTGCCTCGGCCTCCTGAGTAGATGAGATTACAGGAGTGCGCTACCACGCTGGGATAATTTTTTGTATTTTTAATAGAGACAGGGTTTCACTACCTTGGCCTGGCTACTCCTGATCTCAGGTGACCTGCCTGCCTCAGCCTCCTAAAGTGCTGGAATTACAGGCATGAGTCACCACTTCCAGCCTAATTTTTATATTTTTAGTAGAGATGGGGTTTCATCGTGTTCATCACGTGAGCCACCGTGCCAGGCCAGGTTTTGGCATTTCTGGGTTTTTTTTTTTTTTTTTTTTTTTTTGAGACAGAGTCTCATCCTGTCGCCAGGCGCCAGGCTGGAGTGCA
Organism: Cheracebus regulus; assembly: GCA_963574635.1. Lineage (NCBI taxonomy): Eukaryota > Metazoa > Chordata > Mammalia > Primates > Pitheciidae > Cheracebus > Cheracebus regulus. The sequence goes on from CAUYQU010015526.1 coordinate 17,492, forward strand.
GTGGCACAATCTCGGCTCACTGCAACCTCCGCCTCAGCCTCCCGAGTAGCTGGGACTACAGGCACACACCACCACACCCAGTTAATTTTTGTATTTTTAATAGAGACAGAGTTTCACCATGTTGGCCAGGATGGTCTCGCTATCTTGACCTCGTGATCTGCCTGCCCCGGCCTCCCAAAGTGCTGAGATTACAGGCTTGAGCCACCGCGCCCGGCTTTTTTTTTTTTTTTTTTTTTTTTTTTTTTTTTTTTTTTGAATGGATTGTTGAAGATAGGCCCAGCGTGCGGGCAGTGGCAATATCTTGGGCCCAAAAAAACCCCCCCCCCCCAAAAAAAACAAAAAACCTGCCCCCCCACCGGCTGAGATTCCCGGCCGGCCCCCCCGCGCCCGGGTTTTTTTTTTTTTTTTTTTTTTTGAGATGGAGTCTTGCTCTTTCGCCAGGCTGGAGTGCAGTGGCATGATCTTGGCTCACTGCAACCCCTGCCTCCCAGATTCAAACGATTCTCCTGCCTCAGCCTCGCGAGAAGCCGGGACTACAGGCGTGCACCACCACGCCCAGCTAATTTTTGTATTTTTAGAAGAGACGAGGTTTCACCATGGTAGCCAGGATGATCTCGATATCTTGGCCTCGTGATCCGCCCCTCTTGGCCTCCCAAAGTGCTGGGATGACAGACAGACGTGAGCCACCGCGCCCGGCCAGCCGAATGGCCCCACCTGGACCTGCCAACCAGTTCTGTGCCCACACCCAAGAACTGACTCAGCAGAAGAGAACAGCTTCGACTCCCTGTGACTTCATCCTGGAGCCAACCAATCAGCACTCCCGATGCACTGCCCCCCCCCCCCCGCCCACCCACCATATTATCCTAAAAAACTCTGATCCCTCCCCCCCCCGTAAAAAAGAAAACAAAAACAAAAACTCTCATCGCCGAGTTTTCGGTGAGGATGATTTGAGTAACAATAAAACTGGTCTCCAGCACAGCCAGCTCCGCGTGAATTACTCTCTCTTGGAATTCCCCCGTCTTGATAAAGCGTCTGTGTCTAGGAACCCACTGGGCGGTTACAGGGCTGCCCTTCCGCAGCTCACAATCTAATTGCTGAGAGAAATTAACCTAGTTAAGAGTTGCAAACGGGACACCGAGCATGAAGGAAACTTGCAATGTAAGGAGCTGGTCCAGAGCCTCTGACCCACATTGGGGAGTCAGGGACGGTTCAGGGCACGGGGCGACACAATGTCCGAGGCTGGCGACGTCCCGCCCTTGCTCCCTCTCATCCCCGCGACTTTCCTTCACCCGTCCTCCACACTAGCGAGACGACACCTCCCAAAGGAAGGCTCTGGGGCGCGACGCTGGCTAGAGCTCCAAAGGCCCCGCTGCACGGCTCCAGGTACCCCTGCGCGTGGACGCCTCATGGTGACGTCAGGGACGCGACTCCCGGGATGCCCCGCGCGGCGCCCGATTCCAGGCGCGGACTCAGACTGGGATCTGAGTTCCCCTACGCCTTCCTGACGGTACGACCTGGCGGCCCAGGGCGTGGGTGCTGCGATCGGACATCCTGAGGCCTTTGGCCTCCGTTTACATGGGAGGCCCCTCGAGACAGGGCACGTCTCTTGCCCCGGGTCACCTGCGGGAGGCGGGACTGCCATGTTGACTGCAAGGTCTGACATCCTCCTTCGGTTTTCACGGAGGAATGTGAGGATGTTAGTACCTGCCGCAAGGCTGGCGGAGCTTACGGTTGGGTCCACCTGCCTCTGGACAGTCCTTAGCGTTCACTTGCGGTTTCTCCCTGACTTTGAACCCAGACTCCCTACCCTGCACGTCCTTCTCTGCCGAACTGCAAGTGACAAAAGAACTAAGTGTTGGCGAAAACTGATGTTTCAGAGTGTGCAGAGTAGCATGGGGTGTGTATAATGTAGCCCAGGGTCCTGGCAGAGTCTCATCAGGAATGCAAGGGATTTGGATTAGATGGTTTCTTAGAGACCTAAATTCCCCTTTGCAATTGCATACCTAAGGAAACCGCTGGGGCTGGCGTGAGCCAAGACAAACCCAGGAAGGGTTGATGGCCCTGTCCTTAAGCCAGTGGCTCCACACTTCTTCCAGTGACTCAGGAGGGACTCCTGAAGTCACGTACATGGAACTTGTCCATCATGCTCCAAAACACCCTTGTGTCTCCTTATTCCTTCCTCTTCGCAACCATCGCCACTTTAAATTGGGTTCTGTCACTTTAGATTTGTGTGTAATTTCTAGAGTGTGTTTTTTTTTTTTCGCCGCCCCCCCTCCCCCGAGTGTTTTTTTTCTTTTTTGAGACAGAGCCTCACTGTCAGCCAGGCTAGAATGCAGTGGCATGATCTCGGCTCACTGCAACCTCTGCCTCCCGTATTCAAGAGATTCTCCTGCCTCAGCCTCCCAGGTAGCTGGGATTACAGGCGCAAGCCACTGCACCTGGCCTAGAGTTTTTGTTTTGTTGTGTCTTTTTTGAGATGGAGTCTCGTTCTGTTGCCCAGGCTGGAGTGCAGTAGTATAATGTCAGCTCACTGTAACCTCTGCCTCCCAGGTTCTAGAAATTCTCCTGCCTCAGCCTCTCTAGTAGATGGGATTATAGGCACACCATGCACCATCATGCCCAGCTAGTTTTTTCTATTTTTTAGTAGAGACAGGGTTTCACCATATTGGCCAGGCTGGTCTCAAACTCCTAACCTCGAGATTCGCCCACCTCAGCCTCCCACAGTGGAGTTTTATATAAATAGTCTCATAGGCCGGGCGTGGTGGCTCACACCTGTAATCCCAGCCCCTTGGGAGGCCTAGGTGGGTGGATCACTTGAGGTCATGAGTTCAAAACCAGCTGCCCAACATGAGGAAACCCCGTCTCTACTAAAAATACAAAAATAGGCTGGGTGTGGTGGCTCACGCCTGTAATCCAAGCACTTTGGAGGCCGAGGTGGGCGGATCACCTGAGGTCAGGAGTTCAAGACCCGCCTGACCAACATGGTGAAACCCCATCTTTTTTTTTTTTTTTTTAAAGACGGGGTTTCACCATGTTGGTCAGGCTGGTCGTGAACTCCGGACCTCAGGTGATCCACCCGCCTCGGCCTCCAAAGTGCTTGGATTACAG
>CAUYQU010015528.1:0-18350 GCA_963574635.1 Cheracebus regulus
CCCAGCAATTGCATAGCATTTCACAGGTTTAAATAAAATATTGGTTGGCTGCTTATTTGTTATTTTCATCCCCTATTCCTTCCTGTCTCCATTGTTAAGCACAATTATTGGCATAAAAGAAGTTTTTAATACCCATTTTTAGACTGCATTCTAGCCTGGACGATAAAACAAGAATCCCGTTCTCTCTCCCTCTTTCTCTTCCTCTTTCTCTCTTTCATTCTTTTTTTTCTTTATTTTGCTCTTTCTTTCTTTCTCCTTTTCTCTCTTTAAAAAAAAAAAAAAAGACCAGGCACAGTGGCTCACACCTGTAATCCCAGCACTTTGAGAGGCCAAGGCAGGAGGATCATTTGAGGTCAGGAATTCAAGACTACCCTGGCCAACAGGGTAAAACCTCATCTTTACTAAAAATACAAAAATTAGCTGGTAGCAGGTGCCTATAGTCCGAGCTACTCAGGAGGCTGATGCATGAGAATCACTTGAACCCAGGAGGCAGAGATTGCAGTAGGCCGAGATCATACCACTGCACTCTAGCCTGGGCAACAGAGTGGAACTCTATGTCAGAAAGAAGAAAGAAAAAAAAAAAGAAAGAAAGAAAGAGAGAGAGAAAGAGAGAGCGAGAGAAAGAAGAAAGAAAGAAAGGAAAGAAACAAAGAGAAAGAAATTATTCATTAGGTAGATTTGTTTAATTTGGTTTATGATTGTCACCAATTTACACTGCCACTAACAAACCATACTGAGAATTTCTGAGAAAAAAAAGAAAATTAGTTGGCTATAAATACACTGACTTATTTCTGGATCTTTCATTCTGTTCCATTGATCTATATATCTGTTTTTATGCCAGTACCATAGTTATTCTGGTTAAGATAGCTTTGCAGTATATATTTAAGTTAGGTAATGGGATGACTCCAGCTTGCTCTTTTTGCTCAGGATTGCTTTGGCTATTTGGGATCCGATATAGATTCCAAGATGTTTTTTATATTTCTGTGAAGAATTGCATTGGTATTTTGATAGGGATTACAACTGAATCTGTAGATCACTTTTGGTAGTATGACCATTTTCACAGTATTCTTCTAATTCATGAACATGTGAAATATTTCCAATTTTTGTGACCTCTTCAATTTCTTTCATAGTGTTTTATCATTTTCTTTGTAAAGATCTTTCACCTCCTTGGTTGCTTTTATTCTTAGGTATTTTAGGGTTTTTGTATTAATAGTTACTGTAGGTGAGATTGCTTCCTCAATTTCTTTTTTGGCTAGTTCATTGTTGGTGTATAGAAACACTACTGGTTTTTCTATGTTGATTTTGTATTCTGAAATTTTACTGTATTTGCTTATCAGTTCTATGTAAATTTTTGGTGCCACAAAGAAAAGTCAGTACTGGGACAAAGGATCTCTCAGCAAAGCAATTCTTTTTACTTCCTTCAGAAAGGGTACCCTCATTAGCAATCTTGCCATGAGAATACAACAAACAAAGGAAAAGCAGACATATTTATCCCTTACACACTTGGGGTTGTCCTTACCGCTGTGTCTGATTTCCATTGGTTGGAGCCAGACCTCACAATCTAAACTAAAACCTGATTGGCTAACAACTTAAAAGTTTTCTAAACAGGTAAAAGCAGTGGAGAGCAACAAGGAAGTCCAAATAAGGAAGAGGCATTGTCTGCAAACTGGGACATGCCTGTGAGCACGTCCAGCACAGATATCTTGGTTAAAGAACAAGGACATAGAATGTACTATGCGCCTGTGAGCATGTCTAACAGCTACGTAGGATGGGGCTTAACAAAGAGCTACTAGGAAAAAGCAAAAAGGCATTGAAGAAAGTGTTTAAAACCAACTGCCATTTCTAACACTTACGATTTTTCTTAAACAAGAAAGGAAACTTTGAAGCAGAACTTTTCCACTTCCCACAATTTCTAAGAGTTTTTTTGATGCAGCTTTTAGGGTTTTCTATATAAAATCATGTCATCTGCAAACAAGGACAATTTGACTTCCTTCTTGCCAATTTTGATGTCTTTTATTTATTTATTTTCTTGCCTAGTTACTCTGGCTAAGACAAAACTGGAAGTCTTCTTGAGAGGAAGAGGCTTTGAGGAATGGGGTGATGGAGGAGCTGGGCGGGCAGAGCTCTAAGTCCTGTCTCCAACAGAACAGTAACCCCATGCCACCATAGGAAAAAACAGTTTTGCTTAACTTTTCAAAAGTTTGGGAAACACTGGATTTGATTGATATTCCTAAAATCCCTTTCAGGTCTGGCATTCTGTAGTGCAATATCGGGGTAGGGAAATGCAAAAGACTGAGTATTCATTATTTGTTCTAATTGTATTTAGTGTAATCCTCACAACAGCCCTATGCAGTGAAGGTTATTTAACTCAGTTCTTCCATATAAGAAATGTAGGCTCGGGGAGGGGTGGGGGTTAAATTACTTCACCCAAAACACATAGCCAGTGTGGATCTTCTGAGCCACACATGCAAACGCCACCATCCACGTGCTTTTTAGGTCAATCCCTGGCACCCTCAGTACCTTAAGAGGGGTGAAGATAAAGCAGTGGGGGCAGCAATTGGGGGTGGTGATTTCTGGCTGGAATAAAAGCCTCTATGGAAGAGTTCCCTTGGAGCTAAGCTTTGAAGGCTGGACAGGGAGGCTACCAGGAGCAGGAATGGGTGTAAACAAAAGCACATGACAGAGAAAGCCCAGGGTGAGTTCTGGGCAGCCCACGATGGCTGGTGTGTGAGTGGGGAGCTAGGGAAGGGTCGTGTAGGAGAAGAGAGAGGTGGGCCTGGAGAAGCAGCTCAGAGAGGGGCTTATCTTAACCATTAAGTCGTCCTGGCAAAGAGGTGGTGTGGATTCTATGCATGAGCAGTGAGAAAGGAAGAGCGCCAGCTCTCTAAAGGCATTGTGGGGCGCAGGGAGAGAAGACAGGTTTTGCCTTCTTTCCATGTTTGCCAGGAGCAATGGCTCCAAGCCATAAGGGAGGATGAATGAATGAATTCATGAATGAATTAAACGAATATTTATTCACCACCTCTCAACCCCAGGGTCTGCGCCAGATGCTTTCACTCATATTAACTTACTTAATTTTCATCATAAGCCCGTAAAATAAGGGTTATTATTCTCAAACTCTCACTTGGCAAACATATACAGAGTGCTTACTATGCCAGGCACTTTGCTTAGCCCTGGAGAGGCAGAGATGAGCAAGACAGTGGAACGAAACGATTTAAAGCCCAAGGTTTGAATCACAATTCTGTGTTTTACTGGCTCCATGTCATTGGCTAAGTTGTTGCCTCTCAGTTTTCTCATCTACAAAACGAACTTCATAAGAGCACCTGCCAGGGACTCTTCTAAAGCCTATTAGAAAGCTTGGCTGCCGGAATGGCATGTGAACCCTCAGTTGCAGCTGATTGGATAAGGGGGCGGGCGCTCTACCCGTAGGCAGCCAGCCCATTGGCCACCGGCTTATGACGCAGCCTACCGAAAAGGGGGTGGAGCCTAATTCTCCGTATTCCAAGCAGAACAAAAAGCAGTAATTTATTCACACGCACCCACAAAGGTTGGAAAGATAAGGACGGGCATGGCAGCTCTCGCCTGCGATCCCAGTACTGTGGGAAGCTGAGGTGGGAGAATGGCTTGAGGCCAGGAGTTTTAGACCAGCCCGGGTCTAAATTTTGTAAGACCCTGTCTGTACAAAAATAAAAATAATTAGCCAGATGTGGTAGCGCACACCTGTGGTCCCAGCTACTTGGGAGGATAAGGTGGGAGGATGGCTTGAGCTCCAGAGGCAGGGCCTGCAGTGAGCGGTGATCGCCCCACCCGCTCCAGCCTGGATGACACAAGAAGACTGTCTCGGGGGAAAAAAGGTTGAAAGAGATATGGATGCTTCCATTTCCTACCTTTTGAAAACCACATGATTTGACTACCCAAGCCGCACCTCCTCCGAGGTATCTGGTGCTGTTCAGTGTTCAATGCTCAGTGCAGGTTCGTATCCGATGTCCCCACCACAAGGCTGCAAGCTGAACGGGCAGAGATGACTCACCTCACTTTACAGATGAGAAAGCTGAGATGCACAGAGCAGTGACTTTGAGTATCCCAAAGCATCCCATGGTGAAGCTGGTGTGCAAATTCCAGTCTGGTTCGGCTCTGAATCTGCACTGTGTCCATTACTCAGGCTTCTACTTTTTGTTTGTTTGTTTGTTTTGTTTTCTGAGACTGGGTCTCACTCTGCCTCCCAGGCTGGAGTGCAGTGGTGTGATCTCGGCTTACTACAATCTTCACCTCTTGGGTTCAAGGATTCTCCTGCCTCAGCTTCCCAAGTAGCTGGGACTACAGGCATGTACCATCACGCCTGGCTAATGTTTTCTGTATTTTTAGTAGAGATGGGGTTTCACCATGTTAGGCTGGTCTCAAACTCCTGACCTCAGGTGATCTGCCATCTTCAGCCTCCGAAAGTGCTGGGATTACAGGTGTGAGCCACCGTGCCTGGCCAGGCTTCTAGTTTCGACTGGCTTACCGGGAGTTCAAGAGGAAAGCTTGTTCACTTTGTAGTTTAATAAACATAAAAAATCATATACACTATGGAAAACGTTTGAGATGAAATGTGGTACATTTTTTTTCTAGCTTTTATTTGGTACATGGTTGAGATCCAGGCCTTGTGTACAAAACAGCCAGGGCTGCATGTCAATCTCCTGTGCCAGTAGAGAGCAGAGGAGATGGATGAGTAATTCAGGAAAATGGGTAACCCCTGAGCACTACCAGCTTTTCTCTGGGACACCTGAGGGTCTTTTTCAGCCTGTTAACTAATTTAGAAATCCTAAAAATCATTTTTGTGTGGATATTCCTCAAAGTGGGTGTTGAGGAGTTAGGACATCTATCTATTCTGCTACGCTTGGCCTCTGAGCTCTACAGATTGGCACCTCTTTCCAACGAATCTGCTGGAAACAAATGCTTGGTGCCACAAAGAAAAATCAGCACTGAGACAAAGGATCTCTCAGCAAGCAATTTTTGCTTCCTGGACCGCAGGAAGGGTACTCTCACTAGCCAGCTTGCCATGGGAGTACAACAAACAAAGGAAAAGCAGACATATTTATCCCTCATGCATTTGGGATTGTCCTTACTGCTGTGTCTGATCTCTGTTGGCTGGAGCCAGATATCACGATTTAAACTAAAACACAATTGGCTAACAACTTAAAACTTTTCTAAACAGGTAAAAGCAATGGAGAGCTGGGACATGCCTGTGAGCACGTCCAGCACAGGTATCTTGGTTAAAGTACAAGGACGTGGAATGTACTACGTGCCTATAAGCATGTCTAACAGCTACATAGGATAGGGCTTCACAAAGAGTTATTAGCACACTTATAATTTATTCTTTAATAGGAAAGGAAATTTTAAAGAGGAACTTTTCAACTTCCCACATAATCTTACATTCAATCATCCAAGTGCTGCTAAAACTCCAGCCAGAATCACTCATTCATTGAGTGAACATTTATTGAGCCCCTACTGTGGGTCAGGGACTGTCCAAAATGCTGGGGATAAAATAAATTGTATCCCAGTGATATCATAATAATGTCTCTATGTTCATGGAGCTTATAATTCAGAGTGAGATGTAGACATTAATCAAATAATCATGCATATAAATATAAAATGCAAATTGCAGTCCGTGAAATGAAGGTAAACTCCAGAGTGGGATGATTGATTATTAGTGAGAAACTTGGTATACTTTGGGGGCAAGTGGGTCTGGGAAGGATCCTCTGAGGAAATCATGGCTCCTTCTGAGGCCTGACACCCACAGTCTCATATCCCCACCCCACTCCCACCTGACCCTGATCATCCCCACTGCTGAGCCTTCCCTGGAGCTGGTGTTTCTAACAGCCACATCTGACCACACACTCCTCTGCTTGGAAGCTGCTAAGAGTTATAACTTCTTATAACATAGCCCTTAAAGCTAGGGACTTCCAGAGAGGATGTGTAGCCTGTGCAAAACCTAGCGGGGTGAGAGCCAGAGGTGATCCCTGGGGCAAGTCCCGGAGGTTGAGGCATCATCTCCAGAGAGGGGACATCCCTGCCCCCATGTCCACTCCATCACTTAAGTCCAAAGAGGCTATGTCTTGAACATGCCTCTAATCCACCCACTGTAACTCACCTCCATGGTCATGGTCTCGGTCCAGGCCTCCTCATACTGGGGCTGGGTCACAAAAACAGCCTGCTTTCCTCTCTCCCTGCCCCTGGCCTTGACCTTCTCCCTGCAGCGGCTAGAGCACTCTGGACCGCATCGATGCCCTGCGGCCACATCACTCCCCCGCATTTAAAATCCTTTGGTGGCTCCCATCACTGCCTGTTACTCACTGGCCTGAATTCACAACCCTGTACTCCATGACTTTGGGCAACCCCTGAGCCCTGCCAGCTTTCCTCTGGGACATCTGAGGGTCTTTTTCAGCCTGTTAACGATTTTAGAAATCCTAAAAATCGTTTTTGTGTGGATATTTCTCACAAAGATTTTTAGATTTCTAAAATCCTAAAAAACTGAAGGAAGTGCTGCGCTGAGTACTTTCATCCACAAATACGCCAAGTAGTGGTTCTGGTGCCCATTCAGGAGGAGGTAGAATGACTGGCCTGGTTGTGCAGCTGGGGAGGAGAAGTGGGGTTCACATCCATCTGTCTGCAGAGCAGCTCCTCTTCCACCACATTGCTGCTCCTGTGTGAGAGCACACGTGCGCTTTCCCCAATGCAACCTCACTTTACCCCCTGCCCAGCAACCCTCACGATTAGCCCCATTTTACAGATGGGAAAACTGAGGCTAAGAGAGACAAATGACTTGGCCAAGCCTCCACTGCCAGGAAGTTGAAGAACTGGAACCAAACCCAGATCTGTCTCCAAAGTTGGTCCTACGCTATACACTCAGCCTGCTCCTCCCCTTTTCTGGGTCTCAGTTTCCCCATCCATACTTCTCCTCCTCTACCACATTGCTGCTGCTGTGTGAGATGCCATCCATTCCTGGGGCACAGACTGGTCCAGCTGGGGTCCTAGAATGTGCCTTCTCCTCCTCCCAGGGATGTCCAGGGTAGGGAGGGGGGTAATTCTGAGAGAAAGGGAAGAAGGGGGCCATTTGTCTGTGGGTTGGGGAGGAGGGCGACCCGATCTTCAATAAGCAGAGTTTCTGAGCTGGAAGGCACTTGAGAGATGGTACAGGTGCCAGCGTAATGGAGAAGGGAGGAAATCAGATCTAGACCCTGGCAGAAAATACCTACAGTTGCATTGATTAGAACCTCCTGGGAACAACCAATCGCTCCCTTCCATAGATAAGGTGTGTGGGGGTAGGATCGGGTATTGGCTGATTGGGCCGGGCCAACTGAGAGGAGAAACCAGCCAACTTCTCAATAAAGAAGGTGGAAAGGAAGCTGAGCAGGAAGCAGGTGGTCTGGTTCTCCTGCTCCCTCAGCCCGATCTGCCATTAATGTGCAAAGAGGAAAGAACTTACTCTATGGGAGACCTGGTGCAAGCGATACACCGTCCATGCTCTTTCCCCAATGCAATCTCACTTTACCCCCACAGCAATCTGCATGATTAGACCCATTTTACAGATGGGAAAACTGAGGCTGAGACAAATGACTTGCCCAAGGCTCCACTACCAGGAAGTTGAAGAACTGGATCCAAACCCAGATCTGTCTCCAAAGTTGGTGCTACGCTATACACTCAGCCTGCTCCTCCCCTTTTCTGGGTCTCAGTTTCCCCATTTTTACAATAACAAGGTTTTCAATGAAATGACCTCTAAGGCTTCATCCTAGGCTGGAGCATGCTGGCAGAGCCAACCGCACCAGCTCTTTAATTCTAGGAGCAAGAGCACAGCACCTGCCCTGTGCTGAGGACAGGAAGATTAAGAAGGCCTGGTCCCCGACCTCCAAGAGCGTGCAGTGGGTAGGGGACAGACAGTTACGGGGATGGTCTCAGTACTATGCGGTGAGTACATGCCAAGTCCTCCCAGGTGCCTAGCCTAGGACTCTCGAGAAGGCAATGAAGAATGCATGCCCACCACAGCCCCTGAGCCCCAGGATCTCCCCTCCTCCTCTGCTCCCTGGCTTCTGTCTCTCAGGCTGTTGAATTATGGACGAGCTGGCAGTGGTACTGCAGCCAGCAGGCACCCATGTTGTAGGGAGGGTGATGGATAGCCTTGATTACACTGGCCCGGTGGTGGAGGGTGGAGGTGGAGGCAGGGAGGGAGGGCAGCGGTGGATGCATCTCAGAGCCCCTCCCCACCTCCTCCCAGGCTCCTCCAGCTGCCCTTGTCCGGTGTCTCCCACCCTCCCAGGCACTGCCAGGGGCTCCATCCCAAAGGCGATGTTGCCTGTGACGCAGCCCGTGGTGGAGAAAGGGCAGGAGTCTGCCTGCAGATGACAGGCAGATGGACGTGAGCCCTTGAGAGGGGAGGCCCCTGCAGAGCTGGAGGCTGTGTTGGGACCAGAACATTCCCCTTCCCCAGCAGGGTCCTGCTTGCTCCCTGCCCATCAAAGCCTGTCCAGCTCTCACAGGTGCTGGCAATGACTCGGGGTGCAACGTCACTCGGGGGATCTGAGTTCTACCTCTGGAGTCAGAGTGTCTTGAGTTTGAATCCCAGCTCTGCTACTCAGGTGCCCTCTGGAAAATTAGTTGACCTCTCTCTGAGGCTCCGTTTCCTTGTCTGTTAAATGGAATTGATGAGCCTAATCTCCTGTGAGGTGGGAGAAGCCCACCTCCCAGATCCCTCCTGAGGCCGAGACAGGTCTCTGAAGGATTTCAGCTCATCCCCGCCCTCCTCTCTTTCCTCTCTCCTTCTTCCTGGACCGCCTTTCCCCCTCTGCACCTGGTGAGCCCTGGGCTCCTGTTCAGATATCACCTCCGCTGGAAACCTTCCCTGCCCACCACGTTTCTCTATGCGGCTGGTCACTCCCAATCTGGAAACACCACTAGGTCTCAGCCATCTCTGCATCACAGCCCAGGCCCCACCGTGCAGCGGCCACTCGCTTGCCTGTGTCTCCTTCACAGCGGGCCCCTGGAGAGCAAGAATCTGACTGGGTCCTCCTCCCGGAGCTGCAGTGCTGGGCAGGGTGGCTGAGCAGAGCTGGGCTCGCTTGTGATGAAGAAGAAGCTTCCATGGAGGAAGCCAGGCTTTTTACCTCCCATAGGCATGGGACTTTCCGCAGGAGACGACATTGCAAATTGGTTTTGCCAACCTCAAGGACATAGCCAGGGGGAACTCTCAGGACACATGACCCAATGTGAAGAGATGATTAGACCGGCAGAGGCTCTAGGAGCCCCCCAAATCCCATCCTGCCGACAGCTGCCTGTGTCCCCCAGGCATCAGCCCTTCTTGTTGCAGGATGGCTAAAACTTAACACTGGTGCCTGCCAGCACCAGCCTCATCTTCCCCAAATCTCCTCGCCCCCCACCTACCCTCGCCCAGAGTCCCGTACTCTCCACCATGCACATATTCCTTATTTTATTTTTGAGCCAGTCTCGCTCTGTCACCCACACTGGACTGCAGTGGTGGGATCTCTGTTCATGGCCAGGAGCGTGGCCTTTGCAGTCAGCTGGCCTGGATTACAGAGGCTTTGCCTGGCAGGAGCTGTGTGGCCTCGGCCTGGTTATATCCTCTCTCCATGCTGCAGTTTCCTCATCTGTAAAATGGGTTGATAGAAGTACCCACTTGAGGCACTGTTGTGAGAGTTAAAAGGGCTTATACTGTAACGCACCTAGAAAAGTGCACAGCCCTTAGTGGGAGCTTTATATGTGTCCTTGCATTGCTACTGTCTGTCTCCTCCACTGGCATGGAAGCTCCACAGGGGTAGGCACTGGGACAGTTGTTTTCACCAATTTATCCCTGACCCCCGTCTTGCCACATGGCAAGAACCCAACAGTTCCTGAACAAATGAATAAATGAATGAATGAATCTATGAGAGGTGTAGTAAAGTATTTCCTATAGTTTTCAGTTTTAGAATGTTTCATAATTTTAAGGGATTTTCTGGACTCCCATAGAATACTGGTTGCACTTCAAATCTTCATTAAAGGAGAAGGATAATATCACTGGGTTCCTGGGAGTTTGGGGATGAGTTTAATTACATTTTTACTATTCGTCTCAATAGCCTTGATAGATGCTTGAAAAAGAGTCTCCTTGAGGAGACTTGAGGATGACAGGCATATTCCTGCCAAGCGTAGAGGTTCTGGCTGGCGTGCACGTGGATGCACCGGAAGAGCAGGAGTCTTGGTGTGCACTCACTGGGTGTGAGGGGCCTGCGGGACGTCTGGGGAGGGGTATCCAGGAGGCGGCTGGAAGCCAGGAGGGCTGGCACTAGAAACGCGGGAGCATCAGCTCAGACGAGGATTTAAAGGCATAGAATTACCAAGGAAGAGAGTGTGGAGGTAAGAAGGGGGAGTGGGCTGGAACCACTGAAACGTCAACACTCAGAGCAGCCAGAGCTGGTGGCTCTGGAGAGGCTGAGGAGTGACCCGCACAACAGGAAGAAAACCAGGGGACTGGAGTGCCACCAAGTCAGAAGAGGAAAAGGTTCAGTGTCTGAGGATGGAAGGAGGAATTATCCATGGGGTGTCACCTCAACACCTCTGCTAGAAGTCAGCAAGAGGGAGGTGGCCAGCGACTTCACCAAACACTAGCCAGACAGGCACGGGCTGAGAGGGAAGAGGAGGTCAGGAAATGGGATCACTGGGCTGCTAAGCAGTTCCACTGAACAACGGGGCTGTCTTTGAAGGAGCGTGAGATCTCCCTCTCTTCTCTGTTTCTCTGTCCATCTCTGCCTCTCTGTCTCTTTGTGTGTCTCTCTCCAGTTGGGGGAGGTCAGATCTCCTGTGTACACTCATGGGAATGATCCCATGAAGGAGGAGAGGTGGATGACGCAGGGATCAGAGACTGATGCCTTTGGCAGGCAGATGGCAGGAACTGCCGTCCTCTACAGGCCCGGGCTGCTTTGGCGGTGGCGGGGGGACACAGCTGTCCTTGAAATGGTTGGATCAAGAGAATCGATGCCTGTGAAGGGCCTAGTACTGTGCTGGCATGTAGAAGGTTCCCAGTTAGTGTCTATTCTCTTCCGTCTGCTGCCTGGAAGGCCTGGGAGCGGCTTCTCACTAGGAACTCCCAGGTGCTTCACGCCTCCATGGCTGTGGCTTGCTGGCCCCTCCTGCTGGAACTCTCTGGCCCCTCCTGGAACTCTCTTCTCCCTCCCATCCACTTTGTTACCCACAGAGCAGCAACCCCACTTCTGTCACTGCCGGGCCCACCCCCGTGGGGCAGCACTGGTTGGAGTCTGGTCGGAACCTTCATAATGCTGACGTCCCCGCCATGACATTGTTATGAAACTTGGCCAATTGCCAGCAGCCAGTTCCAGGATGGATGGCTGGGCCTGCACGCAGAGGGACAGGGCCAAGGGAACAAAGAAATCCAAACAAGCAGATACGTTTTCAATTAAAGCAAATCTAAAGGCAGGTCAGAAGAAGGACCTTACCGGCACTCCAAAAATCAGGGCAGCATCGAGGGCTGTCAGAATCACAGAGAATCCGAGTATCTTAGAAGCCCAGAGTCAACTCTGAGTCATAGGTTCTTAGAGAAATACGTTCTGACAGTGCTACAAGTCACAATTCTTCCAATCACAGAGCCCTGGATCTCGAAGGGATGTGAAGAGGTGGTGTGGTCTAATGGTTAGGAAAGGTGAGTGGGGCTGGGCGCTGTGGCTCCCACCTGTAATCCCAGCAGTTTGGGAGGCCAAGGTGGGCAGATCACTTGAGGTCAGGAGTTCGAGACCAGCCTGGCCAACGTCGTGAAACCCCATCTCTACTAAAAATACAAAAATTAGCTGGCATGGTGGTGGGTGCCTGTAGTCCCAGCTACTCGAGGCCGAGGCAGGATTACTGGAACCTGGGAGGCGGAGGTCGCAGCGAGCCGAGATCACGCCATTGCACTCCAGCCTGGGCAACACGAGGGAGAGTCTGTCTAAAAAAAACTTTTTTTGATAAAAAAGAAAGGTGAGTGGGGTACTTCAACGCTTGGTTTCAATCCTGTCTGCCACAGGTGAGCTGTGTGACCTTGGGCAAATTACTTACCTTCTCTGTGTTTCACTTTCCCCTACTGTGAAATCGAAGTAGAGCAGTTGTAAAAAGTCTGCAAATGCTGTTAATACAGACCCTTAAGCCAACATATCTCAAAACCAGTCCTCCAGTGGTCTTCCATTCTACCGCCTCATGGCAAGCCTTTCCTCTAGAACATTCCCCAGAGATGCCTATCACCTCTGAAAGCACAGTTTACTGTCTCACAAGACAGTCAGTTCCCCTGCACCCATCATGGGGATTGGCTGTGCTCCCCATCACTCACTCCCTTCCGCAAGGCAGCGTTCCATCAGTAAAGCGTGTCAGCAGTGCTACCCACCTCCACCAGCTAAGGGCTGCAGGACCCCGCCCGAGTGCTTCCTGACAGGGCTGTTGAACCACAGGCAGGGAAGACCTCAATTACATACACTTAAGAACCCTGTCTTCCCTCCTTCCTTCCTTCCTTCACCATGGGCAGATCCAAAGTCCTTGTGCTTAGTGAGCTCACAGTCTTGTGGGAAAGACACCAGTTAAATGGCAGCAGCATGGAAGGCTGAGGAGGGACGGGGTGAAGGCCACACAGCACGCCCAGCGTCCCCAGGTTCCTGGGTGAAGGGAGCGATGAGGGGTTCAGTTCTATTCCTTTCTAGTTTTCTGTGTGACCTTGAGAACATTTCTTAGTTTCTCTGAGCTTTGCCTTCTCAAATGACTGGGGATTTGGGGGGCAGAGGGAAAGCCGCAGGGACTGAGGAAAGTAGCCCTGCCTACGCCACAGGACAGTGGGAGGCCCCCAAGGGACGGGACGCAGGTTCGGCATTGTCCACGCCATTGCCCGCCAGTCTCCTTCCCGGGTTGGATTGCACACAGCCTGGAAGACGCATCCCCATTGGCATAAGGTGATCATGGCAGTTTCTATCCCGTTTCACTCACTGGTCTGGACTGGGCCAGTTCAGAGTGATAATAAAAGAATCTCCGGAGGGTGAGGAGTGGCAGTGTGTTTCGAGGTAAAGATTTTCACCTCTGCTGAAGGAGAATGTCACACGAAGAGAATGCTCCTTTGCTCTCTTCCCTCTCTTACTATTTTGTTTTTCTGTGCTGTTTTTCAAGACAGGGTCTCATTCTGTCGCCCAGGCTGGAGTACAATGGCACGATCTCGGCTCAGTGCAACCGCTGATCCCAGGGCTCAAGTGATTCTCCAGTCTCAGTTTCCCAAGTAGCTAGGACTACAGGGACCAGCCACCAACACCCGGCTAAGTTTTGTATTGGTATAGAGATGGGGTTTCACCATGTTGCCCAAGCTGGTCTTGAACTCCTGAGCTCAAAGCTGTCTGCCCATCTTGGCCTCCCAAAGTGCTGGGATTATAGGCATGAATCACCATGCCTGGCCACTGTCTTCCTATTTTGGACACAGTTGTGTGAGGACGCGATGCCTGGAACTATAGCAGCCATTTTGTGGCCATGAGGTGCGAAGCATGGGGCTAAGTGCCAACATGCTGAGGGTGCCAGCATGCAAGAATTGAAGGCACCAGGGAGACCAACAACACTGTTAGGCTGCAGAATCAACATGATGACACCCTGGATCCAGATGTCTTCCTAAGTAAACAATAGATATCCTTAGAGGTTAAGCTACTGATGGTTGAGTTTTCTATTATGACAGCTAAGCATGTCCTTTCTTTGCTTTCCCAGTTCCTACTCAACCTTCCAAAGCCTGGGAAGCCGTATCCCCTTCATACAGTCATTCAATAAATATTTGCTGACCAGTAACATATATTTATAGAGGACCCATATGGCCCCTGCTCGGTTTTAGGTGGCAATCTAGTGGGAGAGAGAGAGACAAAAATAATAAATAAATTGATTACAAATTGCAATGAGCTTTATACATTAAACAGTGGAGTGCTGGCCAGGCACAGTGGCTCACCCTTGTAATCCCAGCACTTTGAGAGGCCCAGGTGGGCAGATCACCAGAGGTCAGGAGTTCGAGACCAGCCTGGCCAACATGATGAAAATTACTAAAAATTACACAATTAGCAGTGCATGGTGGCGCACACCTGTAATCCCAGCTACTCAGGAGGCTGAGGCAGAATTGCTTGAACCTGGGAGACAGAGGGTGCAGTGAGCCGTGATCGCTCCACTGCGCTCCAGCCTGGGCGACAGCGCGAGGCTCTGTCTCAAGTAAATAAATAAATAAATAAAATGAAAATTAAAAGAACAAACACTGGGGTGCTGAAATAGAGAATGACCTCTTTGGGTAGAGCAGTCAAGGAAGCCCTCTGGGAGGAGGTGGCATTTAAGCAGGGACCTAAATGAGTGCAAAGAGCAGGGAGGGGTGATTTCCAGGCAGTAGAAATGAGCTGGGCCAAGCCCCGAGGGTGGACATGGCTTAGCATGTTCCGGGAACTGGAAGAAGCCCGTGTGGCGGGACAGTGGACAGCAGGGAGGAGATGGTGACATTAGAGGAGGTGGAGCCGAGGCAGAGCCAGATGGCACAGCAGGACAGAGTACGGACTCTATTTTAGGGCAACGCTACCAGGAAGTGGCACGGTCTGATTTCTGTTTTAAGAAGATCCCTCCACCTCCCACGTGGGAAACAGGCTTCCTAAGTCGCCAACCTCCCGGGCTCTCTCGGCCCTCACCTCTGTTTTAAGCCACTGCATTTTTGCTCTCACCCCCGCCAGACCACAGTCCCCTCTCAGGACAAGATCGGGTCTAACGCATCTCCAGCTCAGCACCCTCCCTGCGGCGGGTGGCCCCTCTTCTCCCCCAGGCAGTCGACATCCAGTAAGACCTTCCAGGCACTGTGCTGGGGACCACGGGTAACAAATTGACAATTCCACATGTGGAAAGTGGCTTGTGCACCTCTCCGGCCTCACACAGCAGGCAGGGGTGGGCCGGGGCCACTAGGAACCAGCCCCAGGTCTGGGGTTGCTCAAAGTTTCACAGCTGTGCCTGTGTCCAAAAACAGAAGAGCCAGGCAGTTCCACCCTCCCATTAAAGTCACCAAGCTGGACTTCTTCCTGCCCCAGCTGCCCCCTGGCTCCGCCACCTCCTCCTTCTTTGACGCAGTCAGGCTGTCCGGGGAGGACAGAAAAAGAACTCGTTCCCTATCTTGGAAAGCAACGTTGAAACATCCTCAGATCACCACCAGCCCTCGGGCTTTGTAGGGAGCAGAGACTCCACCACCTCCCAGAAGCTCTGTGTCCTGGATGGCAGCTGACAGCCTCTGCCATCAGATCATGGCGTGTCTGATGGCTCCAGGATGTTCCAGATGAATCAGCTCTTGGGGTCCCAAGAGAAAGAGAGATGTGGCTCAAAGCATTTTAGTCTCTTCTCTGTGCAACCTGGCCACATCCTTCCTCCTGTGACATTTATTGCTCTGGACTGTGTGTTTCACACACGAAGCCATAGCATCCTGGAATACCGAGAGCCCTCTTGAGGATCGACTCAGGCCTGGCAGAGTCATAACCTGCCAGGGATCCGAGTCATAACCCAGCCAGTCACTGTAGCTGGGCAGAGCCACAGGTCTCTGTCGGGGGCGGGGGTGGGGCGGGCCAATAGGGGCCATAGAGTGACATCAGTGCCTCTGAGAATCTGAATCACGTCCCCCACACCCCCACGTCGCGGTAAAGACCCTCTAGCAGGATGGCTGGGCAGCGTTGTGGTGAAGAGCTGAAGCTTGAAGCCAGCCTGCCTGGGTTGGAATCTCAATTCCCCCACTCCCTAGATATGGTATCTTAGGCATGGGCCTTCGTTTTCCCATCTGTAAAATGGAGATGATCATAGAATCTACCTTCAAGGGTGAGAAGAGAATCGTCTGGCCTGCGATGTGCTTAGGACAGGGCCTGCCACAGTAAATGCTCTGTAAGAGTTGGCTGTGTTGCTATTTGCCATTGAGGCTCCTCAAGTCAGGGAGCTTGCCCAAGGCTTCCAGGTGGATCTGTAGCAGATCCAAGGCTGGAACCCATGTCTCCTGACTTCCAGACCAGCGTTCAGTCACTGAGCTCACTGACACTTTGGATGGTCACAGAGAATTTTCTTCGCTACCTTGGAGGAAACATTTTCAAGGCATTGGGCTGCCACCCATCACCATAAACAGAAACTCACACTAGGCCAGGAGCGGTGGCTCATCCCGGTAATCCCAGCACTTTGGGAGGCCGAGGATGGTGGATCACCTGAAGTCAGGAGTTCAAGACCAGCCTGGCCAACATGGTGAAACCCTGTCTCTACTGAAAATACAAAAACTAGCTGGGCGTGGTGGTGGGTGCCTGTAATTCAACCTATTCAGGAGGCTGAGGCAGGAGAATTACTGGAACCTGGGAGGCGGAGGTTGCAGTGAGCTGAGATCGTGCCACTGCACTCCAGCCTGGGTGACAGAGTGAGACTCTGTCTCAAAAAAAAAAAAAAAAAAAACAGAGACGGCCAGGCGCCTTGGCTCATGCCTATAATCCCAGCACTTTGGGAGGTCAAAGCAGGCAGATCACCTAAGGTCAGGAGTTCGAGATCAGCCTGACCAACATGGAGAAACCTGGTTTCTACTAAAATTACAAAATTAGCCAGGCATGGTGGCACATGCCTGTAATCCCAGCTACTCAGGAGGCTGAGGCAGGAGAATAGCTTGAACTCGAGAGGCAGAGGATGCAGTGAGCGGAGATCGTGTCATTGCACTCTAGCCTGGGCAACAAGAGCAAGCGAAATTCCATCAAAAAAAAAAAAAAAAAAAGGCTGGGCGCGGTGGCTCACACCTGTAATCCTAGCACTTTGGGAGGCCGAGGTGGGTGGATCACCTGAGATCAGGAGTTCAAGACCAGCCTGGCCATCATGGTGAAACCCCATCTTTGGGAAAAAAAAAAACGGAGACTCACACTGTCTCCCCCAGGACACACAGAGACACAGCGGACAAAGACGCACAGTCACGGAAACGCTGAGCTGCTGAGGAAGATCACAGAAGCACGTGTGCACACACAATGCTGCAACCCCAGAATCTAGACCTCACCATCCTCTCTGCTGTCTTTCCTTCCTCTTCCCCTCCTTTCCCTCCTAACACGCGTATTTGTGGCTGCTTTCCCAAAGTCCCTAGCCTGTCATCTAAACGAGGGGTGACGCTGGCAGCTGCTGCTGTTGCCAGCTGAAAGCCAAACTTCGTGTTTCCAGCCTCCAATCTTGATGTCCGAGCTCACCAGGGGAGCCAGCGGAGGCTATGGGGTGGAGGCCTCAGCTCTGAGCTGCAGGATTCCAACTAGGGTTGGAACTACCCTCACTCATCCCCAGGATATCCCACCTCAAAGGCAGCGGGGGGCTCTGGCCAAGGGCATCTAGAGTGGGAAAGGCGAGGGCGTGTGCAATCCACCCTCAGAGCAGCTCAGCAAGGCCCACCCTCCAGAGTCCCCCAGGTTGTATCAAAGACCAATCCTCAGACTCCTACAGCATCAGGGCTGCAAGGACCACTCGGAGCCATCTAATCCAGGTTCCTCCCATTAGATGGCTCTATCAGGGGAGATGGAAGCTCAGAGAAGGGGTGAATTTGCCCAGAGTCACCCAGCTGGAGGCCAGGGTTGGAGACTCCCAGCCTGGGCTTCTCCTAAGCCTCACTCTGAGGGTCGCAGCATTGATGACAGCCTGTCTGGCCACCAACCTGCTGCTGACTCCATATCACTGCTCCTGTCACCCCTTCCACACAGCTGCTCTAGATCTCACTGCGACTCCCAAGGCAGAGGCCAGCCAGCTCTTCTGTGACGGTGTCCAGAGTCGGAAACCTTCCCAGAGCCTGTCCCCCGGCTCTTGGTGATTTATTCGCCCCTTCCTTCCTGTTTATTCAGCCCCTTGGCAAAAAGCCCAGAGGGAGAATTTAAGAGAAGAGAATGGTGCAAGTGGAGAGAAAGAGAGGTCGGGTGGGGGTTGGGGGACGGTTGGGGAAAAGAAGAGTGTGGGCTGATAAAAAGAGGAAGATGGTGGCTGCATGCAGTGGCTCACGCCTGTAATCCCAGCACTTTGGGAGGACAAGGTGGGTGGATCACTTGAGGTCAGGAGTTCGACACCAGCCTGACCAACATGGTGAAAGCCAGTTTCTACTAAAAATACATAAATTAGGCAGGCGTAGTAATCCCAGCTACTCGGGAGACTGAGGCAGGCGAATCGTTTGAACCCAGGAGGCAGAGGTTGCAGTGACCTGAGATCACACCACTGCACTCCAGCCTGGGTGACATAGTGAGACCTATTATCAAAAAAAAAAAAAAAAAAAAAAAAAGAGGAAGAAGGAGAGAGTCAGGAAAGCACAATACAGGGTGTGTTTGTGTGAG
>CAUYQU010015531.1:0-44876 GCA_963574635.1 Cheracebus regulus
ATCTATAAATGTAATCCATCACATAAACAGAACCAAAGACAAAAACCACATGAGTATCTTAATAGATGCAGAAAAGGCCTTCGACAAAATTCAACAGTGCCTTATGCTAAAAACTCTCAATAAACTAGGTATCAATGGAACATATCTCAAAATAATAAAAGCTATTTATGACATGCACAGCCAATATCATACTGAATGGGCAAAAACTAGAAGCATTCCCTTTTAAAACTGGCACTAGACAAGTGTGCCCTCTCTCACCATTCCTATTCAACATAGTATTGGAAATTTTAGCCAGAGCCACTAGGCAAGAAAAACAAAGGGTACTCAGTTAGGAAAAGACGAAGTCAAATTGTCTCTTCACAGACGTGATTGTATATTTATAAGTCCCCATCATCTCAGCCCAAAATCTCCTTAAGATGATAAGCAACTTTAGCAAAGTCTCAGGATACAAAAATCAATGTGCAAAAACCACAAGCATTCCTATATACCAATAACAGACAAACAGAGAGCCGAATCATGAGCAAACTCCCAGTCACAGCTGTCACCAGGAGAAAAAAATACCTAGGAATACAACTAACAAAGGATGTGAGGGACCTCTTCAAGGAAAATGACAAAACACTGCTCCAGGAAATAAGAGAAGAAACAAACAGATGGAAAGACATTCCATGCTCATGGTTAGGAAGAATCAATATCATTAAAATGGCCATACTGCCTAAAGTAATTTATAAATTCAATGCTATCCCCATCAAGCTACCAATGACCTTCTTCACAGAACTGGAAAAAAACCACCTTAAACTTCATATGGAACCAAAAAAGAGCCCACGTAGCCAAGACAATCCTAAGCAAAAAGAACAAAGCTGGAGGCATTACACTACCTGACTTCAAACTATACTATAAGGCTACAGTAATCAAAAGAGTATGATACTGGTACCAAAACAGAGATATAGACCAATGGAACAGAACAGAGGCCTTGGAAGTAACATCGCACATCTGCAACCATCTGATCTTTGACAAACCTGACAAAAACAAGCAATGGGGAAAGGATACCCTATTTAATAAATGGTGTTGGGAAAAATGGCTAGCCTTGTGCAGAAAGCTGAACTGGACCTCTTCCTTACACCTTATACAAAAATTAACTCCAGAGGGATTCAAGATTTAAACATAAGACCTAACACCATAAAAACCCTAGAAGAAAACTTACGCAAAACCATTCAGGACATAGGTATAGGCAAGGACTTTATGACTAAAACACCAAAAGCAATGGCAACAAAAGCCAAAATAGATAAATGGATCTAATTAAACTCCAGAGCTTCTGCACAGCAAAAGAAACAATCATTAAAATGAACTGGCAACCAACAGAATGAGAAAAAATATTTGCAATCCACCCATCTGACAAAGGGTTAACATCCAGAATCTACAAAGAACTAAAACAAATTTACAAGAAAAAAACAAACCACCCCATCAAAAAGTGGGTGAAGGATATGAAGAGGCACTTTTCAAAAGAAGACCTTTATGAGGCCAACAAAAATATGAAAAAATGCTCATCATCACTGGTCATTAGAGAAATGCAAATCACAACCACATTGAGATACCATCTCATGCCAGTTAGAATGGCGATCATTAAAAAATCTGGAGACAACAGATGCTGGAGAGGATGTGGAGAAATAGGAATGCTTTTACATTGCTGATGGGAGTGTAAATTAGTTCAGCCATTGTGGAAGACAGAGCAGTGATTCCTCAAGGATCTAGAAACAGAAATACCATTTGACCCAGCTATTCCATTACTGGGTATATAACGAAAGGATTATAAATCATTCTATTATAAAGACACATGCACAAGTATGTTCACTGTGGAACTGTTAACAATAGCAAAGACCTGGAACCAACCCAAATGCCCATCAACAATAGACTGGATAAAGAAAATGTAGCATGTATACACCATGGAATACTATGCAGCCATAACAAAGGATGAGTTCATGCCATTTGCAAGGACATGTATGAAGCTGGAAACCATTCTCAGCAAATTGACACAAGAACAGAAAACCAAACACTGCATGTTTTCACTCATAGGCGGGTGTTGAACAATGAGAACACATGTACACAGGGAGGGGAACATCACACACTGGGATCTGTTGGGGGTGGGTAGGTAGGGGAGGGATAGCGGGGGTTGGAGAGATTGGGGAGGGATAACATTAGGAGAAATATCTAATGTAGGTGACAGGGGGATGGAGACAGCAAACCGGCATGTGTATACCTATATAACAATCCTGAAGATCTGTACATGTACCCCAGAACTTAAAGTATAATACAAATATAATTTTTAAAAAAGAAGTGCTAGTTTTCCTAGTTATTGTGATGAAGAGAAGATAAGGAATTTGGAGCAAAAAAGCTTTTGGTTTTCTTTGATACATACTATCCAGGCAACTTCAAATTCTGATTGTGTTTAGAGCAAGAATTTCTGAAAGTAGAGGACAGTTAAGAAACTGAGACCCAATTTTCTCACACCTAGGACAGAATATTCATCTCCCTAAATCCAGATATTTTTTGGTAGAATAGCTAATAGAGAAAAGTTAAGGATTTTCAGTTTTCTTTACCCAAGGAATTAAGAAACATGCAAGAGAGTAATACAATTATGTGCCAATAGTTTCATCATAACACTGGAAGTCGTAACCAGTGGAATTAGGAAAGAGATATAAATAAAGGGCATCCAAATTGGAAAGAAGGAAGTCAAATTGTCTCTGCAGGTGATATAATCTTATATGTAAAAAAAAAACCCTATATTCAAAAACTCTTAGAACTGATAATAAATTCAGTAAAGTTGCAGGATACAAAATCAACATACAAAAACCAGCAGTATTTCTCTACAAGACCAATGAACTAAATGAGAAAGAAATCAAGGAGCCAATCCCATTTACAATAGCTATAAAAATACCTCTGAAAGGAAAACTACAAAACACTTATAAAAGAAATTGAACAGGCCAAAAGTAGACATTCATGCTCATGGATCAAAAGTAATATTGTTAAAATGACCATACTGCCCGAAGGAATTTACATGTTCAATGTAATTCCTGTCAGTTCTTCATAATTAATGACATTCTTCACAGAAACAGAAAAAAAGTCTTAAAACTTATATGGAACCACAAAAGACCTCAAATAGCCAAACCAATTTTGGGGAAAAAGAACAAAGCTGGAGGCCTAACACTACCATATTTCAAAACATACCACAGAGCTATAGCAACCAAAAACAACATGGTGCTGGCATAAAAACAGACACATAGACCTGTGAAACAGAATAGAGTACCCTGAAGTTATTCCGTCTATCTACAGCCAAGTCATTTTCAACAAAGGAAACAATCAGAGTGAAAGGAAAAGCTACAGAATTGGAGAAAATATTTGCAAACCATCCATTCAATGGGGAATTAATATCTAGAATTCAAACATCTCAAAGCAAAACAATCTGATTAAGTGTGTAGATAATAGGAACAGAGATTTTTCAAAAGAATACATAGAAATGGCCAAGGAACATCTGAAAAAAAAAAAAGCTCAACGTCACTAATTATCAGGGAACTGTAAATCAAAACCACTATGAGGTAGTTTTGATTTTTTTGGTATCATGTCATCACAGTTAGGATGGCTAATATCAAAAACACAGAATAACATGTTGGTGAGGATGTGGAGAAAAGGGAACACTTTTACACATTTGGTAGGAATGTTAAACCAGTACATCCATTATGGAAAACAGTATGGAGTTCCTCAAACAACTATAAATAAAACATCCACATGATTCAGCAATCTCACATCCATATGAAAGCACTATTCACAATAGCCATGACAGAATTAATCCATGTACCCAACAATAGATAAATGGATAAAGAAAATATGGCATATATGCATGATGTACCATTATTCAGCCATAGAAAGAATGAGATCTTTTCATTCATGGTAACATGGATGGAACTGGAAGACATTATGTTAAGTGAAATAAGTCAGTAAAAGAAAGTTAAACACCACATGTCCTCACTCACATGCAGAAGCTCGAAAAAGTTGATCTAACATTAATAAAAAGTACACCAGAGGACACCAGAGGCTGGGAAGGTAGGGTGGAGGAATGGGTTATAGTGTTCTGTAGCACTATAGACTTACTATAGCTAACAATAATATATTTTATAGATTCAAATATCTACAATGAGGATATTGGATGTTCCTAATACAAAGAAATGATAAATGTTGCAGATAATGGATATGCTAACTATGCTGATATGATCACCATACATGATATGCATCCAAACATCACTATGTATCCCTTAATATGTGTAATTGTTATACATCACTATGTATCCCTTAATATGTGTAATTGTTATACATATTAAGGGGTACATAGTGATGTTTGGATGCATATCATGTACGGTGATCATATCAACTAGAAAATAAAATATAAAAAAGAAAAATTATTAAATATGACCAAGTAGTGTTGAAAAACTGAAAAGACCATAGAAAAAAATTTAAAAATTCTCAATATTCTGTCTTCCCCCACAAAAGCTATTATGATCAGATACTTCTTTGGATTAGGGCTATCGTATCTTTTAGTAAAAAAAATATCATGTGTACTCTATTTAAACCATTCCAAAAGTAAGTAAAAGATAAAAGTCCAGATTTACATCTCAGAGACTAACCTAACTCTGGTATATAAATCAGGTAAGAACAACTCCTCTCTCCCAAAGAAAACTGTTGACCAATTTCATTTATGAATATAACTCAAACATTAGCAAATTGAACATTAAAATGGATTTTAAAGGAATGTACACTGTACACAAGGAATAAATGGATAATTCAACATCAGAAAACAATTTACATAATTAAAAAAGTAAAAGCTGTATCATCTTAATAGATGCATCTGCTAAAATTAAGCACAAATTCATAAAATTATTCCTAAGTGGTAAATAGGAAAGTATGCCTTTAATTTGAGCAAACATATTTATCAGGAACTAAGAACAAACTTCTTACCAAACTGTAAAATACGGACATGTCCCTTAAACGCAGGAACAAGACAATGATTCCTACCATGGAACTGTTTTTCAACATATTTTGGGGCAATAAGAAATGCTTATTTATCTAAATCATTATTTAAAACAAACATCACATTTAGTCAAATAAGTTGATTTTTAGTATTAATACAAGTTTTTCCTCAAAAATATGTCACATGATTTCTTAAGTTACCATATTTTTCACTGAATAAAGAGAAATTCTCTTTCACCTTTTATAGATACACAATACCATTGTCCTATGTGATTTTCCAGATGTTTTCTCAAATCATGCTGACACTCATTCCATCTTGGATTGACATGTGTACTATATCTTCTATGTGTCAAATAAATCAAACAGAAGAGAGCTGAAAAACCTAACCTTATCTTCATCTGTTGCTTTCTACCTTCCATGGTTTCAGAAATAGCAATATGCTTCATTTATAAAACAAGTTTTGTATCTTCAGTAAACCATTCTCTGAATTCTCATTAGTAGTAGAGGTATGACAGTGGCTGATTTTGAGGTAAAGCTACTAGCATCAATGCAACAGGGATGGCAAATCACTGCTCATTGTAAACAGAGGTAATATATTCTTAATTTAGCAAATTAACAGAAGAACAAACACATTAGGCTCAACATTTACATGGGTGATTTCCATCAAGTTCTAATTAGAAACATATTAATTAGAAATGTTGAATAAATAAAACTTGGAATGGGATAGCTGTTTTTAAACTTCAATTTTGTTTAAATGTCACTCATTTATAGTCTCTGATGAGGTTAATTTTTATATCATTCTTCTTTGTTTCTAAGAATCATAGCATATTGGAGATAAGTTACAGTCTAGCAAAGGATGAACTTAAGTGCTATATTTGTACTGATGGCAACAGACAATATTTACTTAGCCTCATGAAGCATGTGTAGGTAGGAGGGACAGACAGTGGTATTTGCAAACAAAAATGGTACAGTGGGAGGGGATCACTATAATTTGTATAACTACTGACATTTGGAAATTATCAATAAGGTTGAACATACTTTGTTTACCTTGATGACTTACACTTTAAGAAGACAAAAATCACAATGAACTTAAGCATAAAAAAAGACATAATTTACTGAATAGTTGTGCAACCCAAACACTACTATTTCAAATTATGTGGATCTGATTTTTTTTAACTTTTTAGTTTGAAATAATTGTAGATTCCCATGCAGTTGTAAGAAATAACACAGAAAGAGATCCTGTGTACTTTTACCCAGTTTTACTCCATAATAACATCTTTCAAACTGTGATACAGTATCTCTACCAGACTATTGAAATAGCTACAATCCACTGAATTTGCTCAGATTTCTCTTGGTTTACTTGTACATGTATGTGTGTGTATATGTGTATGTGTGTGTTTAATTCTATACAAGTTTATCAGAAGCGTAAGCTTTTGTATCCGCCACTACAGTCATGATCCTGAACAGTTCCATCACCACAGTGTTGCCCTCTTCAAACCAACCCACCTTTCTACTATCCTCCCTACCTTCTTAACAGTTGGCAACCACTAATCTGCCCTTTACTATGATTTTATGTCAAGAATGTTATACAAATAGAATTACGTAATATGTAATTTTTTGAGATTGGCTTTTTCTCACTCAGCATAATTCTCAGGAGACTCATCCAAGTTGTATATATCAATTGTCTATTATTTTTAATCACTGAGTAATATTCTGTGGTATGGATATACCATAATTTACTTAACCATTCACCCATTGAAGGATATCTATGTTGCTTCTGGTTTGGGGTTATTAAGAATAAAGGTGCTTTGAATATTTCCATACAGGCTTTAGAGAAAACATACATTTCCATTTCCCTTAGATAAATAAATACCCAAGAGTATAACTGCTGTGTGATATGGCAATTGCAGGTTTCGTTGTATAAAAAACCGCCAAACTGTTTTCCTGAGTAGCTATTATCATTTTACATTGCCACCAGAAGTGCATGAGTGATTGGATCCAGTTTCTCCACATCCTTGCCAACATTTGATGGGTCACTATTTTTAATAGCCCAACTATTATAATAGATGTTGAATGTACTTGCAATCCAGTATTCTCAACCTCAGCCTATTGACATTTTGGACTGAATAATTATTTGGTGTTGGGAGGAGGGCTTTTCTGTGATTGTAGGATGTTTAGTCATACCCCTGATCTCTACCTACCAGATGCCAGTAGCATGCCCCATTCCCTATTCTCCACCACCCCTCTTGCCTTTATTACAACCAAATACGTCTTCAGACATTGCTAAATGTCCCCAAGAGGCAAAATCTTCCCTGCTTGAGCATCACTATAATCTATCATGACATTCTAAATCTAAAACAAGATCACTAGTGCTCATTTATCTCCTCCGGGTGCTTTCCCTTTTTTAAGAAATATGAAACTTTTCTTAACACCCCACTCTCTCTTTTCCAACCAATCCTCTTAACTCATCACCCAGATCCGTAAGATTATAAATCTGCTATGATGACTTATTGGACTAGAACCAAAGTGAAATTGCTTTCTTATAATCTTGTTCAGGCTACTAACTCTCAAATTATCTCCCTCAGCTAGGAATGTGTCTATTCCCATTTGTTTGTAAGGTGCTAGTCTCAGGCAGAAGCAAATTCAGAATATCTGGGAGATGAGAAAGGAGAGGAAAACCTTAAAAATAGGCATTTTAAAGGGGGGCTGGTGCAGATTAGAAAGAATCCAAGTTAAAACAGAATATGCTGCAAGTTGGGAAAAACTAAAATTCCAGCCACTGTACCTGCAGACTCTTATCGCTAAGCACAAAACTCTGCACTTAACTTCAGGTATATATCAAAACACTAATTCCCCCTCTTCTCAGCCTATTAAAATGCGTCTCATCTTTCAAAGCTCAGATCAGGTGCTGTCTCTTCTGTAACACCTTCTCCAATTCTTCCAGCTGGAACAAAATTAGCCTTCCCCTGGATTCTGACAACATTTATCTCCACCTTGATCATTACTAGGACTCGTATCATCCTGTCCATGCTCTGATTATGTGTGCATCTGTGTCCATCCTGAGATGGCTAGCTTCTTGAATTTTATTTAGCAATTAAGACCAGGGCAAGAATGCCTGTGCAGGGGTACCATAGGATACATAGAAAGCAGAATGAAAATGGATGGAGAAGAAACAGGCAGCATAAAGACAACTAAGAAAGGGTCATTTTAAAGTCAGAACTTTCAGGGAAATTTGGGGCTAAGCCCACCTTGAAATTTGTTTCCAAGAAACTTCTACAACTGGGATAAAAGAAAAAACCTGTTAACTGTGAAATCAGAGCAAGGGATCTTTTGAGTAAGTGGTTCTTAAATGGAATCGCTTGGAAAGTTTTTTAAAAGAAAAAATTCAGCTTTCATTTTGGATTCAAGGGGTACATATGCAGGTTTGTTTCATGAGTATATTGTGTGATGCTGAGTTTTGGAACATGAATGCTCCAATCATCCCGGTAGTAACCATAGTACCCAACAGTTTTCCCTCTTTCCATCATGACATTCTAAATCTATGTAAAATGAAATTACTAATGTTCACTTATCTCCTCTGGGCTCTTCCTCTTTTTTTAGAAAAAAAAAATGTTGGGTGCAAATATATTTAGAATAGTTAAATCTTGTCCTTGAATCGAACTCTTTATCATTATGTAATGACCTTCTTTGTAATTTTTTGTCTCCCAAAGTGCTGGGATTACAGGTGTGAGCCACGGCATGAGCCACCGCACCTGGCCCACTCTGTGCCTTTTAAGTGGGATTATTTAGACTATTTACATTCGAGGTCAATATTGATATGTGAAGGTTTGATCCTATCATGTTGTTGTTAGCTGGTTACTTTATAGTCTTGATTGTATAGCTGTTTTATAGGGTCTATGGGCTATGTGCTTTCCTGTGTTTTGATGGCAGCAAGTGTTCTTTTGTTTCCATATTTAGAACTCTCTTAAGGATCTCCTGTAAGGCTGGTAACAAATTCCCTTAGTGATTGCTTGTGTGGAAAACTTTTTTTTCCCCTCCATTTATGAAGCTGAGTTTGGCAGGATATGAAATTTTTGGTTGAAATTTCTATTTTGAAAGAATGCTAAAATAGGGCTGGCCGTGGCAGCTCACGCCTGTAATCCTAGCACTTTGGGTGGCCAAGGCAGGTGAATCACTTGAGGTCAGGAGTTCAAGACTAGCCTGGACAACAGGGCAAAACTTTGTCTCTACTAAAAAATACAAAAATTACCTGGGTATGGTGGTATGTACCTGTAATTCCAGCTACTTGGGTGTCTGAGGTGAGGTTGAAGGATCACTTGAATTCAGGAGGTCCATGAATTACAGTGAGCCAAGACCATACCACTGCATTCCAGTCTGAGTGATGGAGTGAGACTCTGTCTCAAAAAAAGAAAAAAAAAAAAAAGCTAAAATAGGCCCACAATCTCTTCTGGCTTGTAAGGTTTCTGCTGAGAAGGCTGTTAGCCTGATGGGCTTCCCTTTTTAAGTAATATGCTCCTTTTCTCTAGTGGCACTTAATAGTAAGGGTCATCTCTTTACATATAAAGCTTATGGACTCTTACTCATCCATTCAACTGTTTTATATTTCACTGCATATAGAATGATGATCTAGGGAGGGCAAGAGATAACTCCCTTACCAAGTCTATTACTGAACCTAGGCGAAGCCACCTACAATTACTGGCACCACACCTGCATTTCCTTAGCCCTAAGTGGGGCTTTGGCGGGCTGCACTCCACTCTCCCTTAGGGGCAGTCTGAGCTGAGGGTCAGGTCACCAAGAGGCCTGCAACTCTCCGATAATCCACTAGTCCTCTGAGCTTGGCAGAGTCAGAGCAGGTTGTGGAGTATGTCTGCGGGTGGTCTTGTGACGCACTGGGCCAAGGGTGGAGGATCCCCAAGCAGGGCCCTTATGCCATGGCTGTGCAACTTGTATGGTACCTGTAGCTTTAGGTTTTTAGCCCAGCAAACAGCTGTGAGGCCCACACAGTTCATGCTCTCCCAGCTAGGTCTCTCTCTGGCAACTGCCCCAGGTGTAGTCCCAACAAGCTAGACTTGTCCCAAGCCTTCTGCACCCTCCAGGGAGCACTGTGGCCTGGAACACCTGGGCTCCCCGAGGCAGAATCTGTTGCTGGACGACAGGCTGCACCCTTCCTGGGACTGGTCTTGAGCAGGGAGGGACACCCAGCTCCTGCACCAGCACATGAGCCTATATCACACTCTTCTCAGTGTTCTGAAACTGGGGTCTCCTCCCCTACTTGAGCTCAGGCCACAGATCTCAGCTGGATACTCCTGAACAGTGTGCTCAAATCCCGGGGTATTGTGATAGGGCCCACAGTTTTGTCTTCTGACTCTTTGGATCAAGCACTGGCTGTGCTGAGAGGATGGGGGCTGGGGTGCTGAACTGCTCCCAGGCTGCAGGCAAAACATTCAGGCAGGGAATTGGAGGTTGTGCTGCGGGAAACCTCCTGTGGGAAACCCAGGCAGGTGGTGTTGGGATGGGATGGCAGGCAAGTGGGCACATGGACCAGATGCACCCTAGTTCTGTGGGAAAGACAGATCTGCTTTCTCCCCACCCGGCCAACAGCAGGGCTGGAGTCACTCAGAGCAAGATGGAGAGCCTTGGGAGATAGGTGCCTATTGCTGTATTTTACTGAAGTTGCATCCGGCACCATGACGGCTTCTGGCGTCCACACAGGTTTAAGCTCTGTCTCCTCTGGGGAGTTCCCCCTGAAAACTCAAATGTCTATGTGAGTTATGGGATCTGCTGTTGCTAGGATCTCAGAGGTCCACAGTGGGAGGGTGGTTCCCTGGAGTTCCTTCACTCACCTTTTCCTTAGGACGAGGAGCGAGTCCTGGAACTTGGCAACTCTCTGCAAGCTTCCCGGCTCCCTCCCTCTTCAATTTTGGTGTCTGCATCTCCTATCAACTTTCAGTATTTTCTCTCAAAAGATCTGTTTGAAGTATGATGGTTTACTCCATATTCTGGTGTCAGGTTCACGAGTACACCAAATATCCTGCTTGGCGTCAGCTTCCAGCTCATGCTGAGGTCTGAAGAGAGTAGGTGGATGAGCGGACAGCTGAAAGAACACTTGGGGGTGGGGCATAGGCAGGTGAAATGTAGTTTTATTTAGTAGCTCTCTCATCAGCAGCTCACTTACATTGTCTACCTTGTCTCAGCTGCTTGATCCAATGGCTCCCACACACAGCTGCATGGTTAGGGTCAGCAGCTTAACTCTTTGTCTCTCTGGGCCTGAGCTAGCTGAGCTGAGCTGTGTCCTGGCTCCCCTCGTCCATCTGCAAAGACAGACCGCTCTGGCTCTCTATCATCTCTCTGTGTGTGTGCAACCACACTTGTACAGTGTTAATGGGGCAATTATATATTTTACAGACAATAGTTGCGTAGGTCCAAGGGATGACCTTCCCATATTATAGGGTACATGGCTATGATAACAAGTGGAGTTGTATGCCTGTGCTAAAAACTCGTTGAGTCATGCAGAATATAAACATCCTACCTCAGCCTATCCTTGACCAAAGCACAGCCATGTTCCTTACATTTGGTTTCTCTTGGTAAGAGAGGCATTTGTCAGCTGCATCTCATGGGCCACCTTAGTTCATTTTCCACACCTGAAAGATTTCTTACAACAAATTGCTGGGCTCTACCCCTAGAAATTTTTATTTGGTGAGTCTGGAGTAGAGCCTGAGACTATGCATTTTTAAAGAGTTTCCAGGTGATGCTTCTATTGGTGGTCGAGCACCACATTTTGATAACTACTGGTGTAGTAGAGGGCTAACCCTTAAGGTTCCTCCACCTGTGGAGGTCAGCCCAGCTGCACTGCTATGGAAAGTTATTGGGGAAAGAACTTATACAGTGGAATCAAACTGGGAAGCACCTCCTCTTTGCTGAGCAATCCAGAATCTTCCCATGAGCTTGGGCTCTGGACCTCTTTTAATGACTTTAAATATTTAGTGAGAAATTTATGTTCATCTTTATATTTCTGAAATGCATTGCACACAATAGCTGGGGGATACACAATAAAGGCTCATTATGTGAAAACATGGGTGGAATGAATTGAATATTCTTGCAGTTCTTGCATGTTCATTACATAGAGAAATTTCCTAATAAAAGTCTGTTGGTCTTGCCATTGCTCCCATTGGTAATGATGCCATAGCATCCTTCTCAATGTGATGCTAAACATACAGTAGATAAGGACATGTTTAGAGAAATGAATAATAAATTTTGGGAAGATAAAAGTCTAGAAAGCTAGTCTAGGCTGCAGATATTGCCCATAATCTGGCAGGACTATGGGGAGATACATAGAGATTGCTAGATAGATGAGATAGATAGATAGATAGATGAGACAGAGATAGACACTGAGAGAGAGAGAGACCCACATACCTCATGGATCTTGTGGCAGATAGACTTCTAAGATTACCCCTAGGATCTTCACTCCTGGTATTCATGACCATGTATAACCCACTCATCTTGACTGTTCTGGCTCGCTATTGTGATTTGTTTTAAAAAATTGAATACAGCAAAAGTGATGGATATTACTTCCTTGATTAGGTTACAAAACATTGTAACTGCTTTTGATTTTATTTGTACTCTTTCTCTTTTGCCTTTCCATGTGCTCAATGTGACAAAGCCAGCTTTGATGGAGAGGCCACATGGCAATGATCTCAGAGCAGCCTCTGACCAAAAGCCAGTGGAGAACTAAGTCATCAGCTCAACATGGGCCCAACAACCTGATGAGTAAGCTAGGAAGCAAAACCTTTTAAGTTAAGCCTTGAAATCACATTGGCTTGGTTAGACATCTGGAGGGAGTGGGCCTAGTTAACCCACATGTGCATTCCTGACCCACAGAAACTCTGAGATAATGTGTTTTAAGGTGCTAAGTTTTGGGGTTATTTGTTATGCAGTAATAGACAGTGACACAGATTATTTTCTTAAAATGCCAAATAAGGTATTCTGCAGATCATCAAAGTAGTGTGTGTGCATGTACATGTGTGTGTGGGGGGGAGGGGGTGTGAGAGAGAGAGAGAGAGAGAGATCAAGCAGGGTTCCAAAAAGATTTCTGATCTCATTTTCCAATGCACAGGACTTGTTGCTAATCTGATCCCTAAAAAATTAAATACCCAAAGTTCTAGAATTAATTAGGGTTATCACTATTATCATTATTAATAAAACTTTTTAGACCGAATTGTGCCATCCCACTCACATTATTCACAACAATTGACAGAGCTGTGATATTTGTAATCATGATTGCCCTTAGCCTTTCTGACTCACATTTTAACTCTATGCAGATCTTCTTGCAGACTTTAGTAAGACTGAAAGAGAATGTAGCTGTGCTCTGGCCATGGCTAGAGTTTAAAGTACTATAACTGCACATAAACTTCTCTACACATCAAGAATCACAGACAACACTCATTCACTTATCCATCCAATTTTCAAGAAATGTTTACTGAATGCCTACATGGAGCAATGTACCGTGTTAGGAAGAGTAATTGAAAGATGGCCATGATCATAATGTGTTCACATTCCCTTTAAATTTACAGTAACCATGACACCTCCCTCACCTCTATAGTGTTTTCTTTTTAGCAGTGTCTATATAGCAAGTATTTTGAGCACATTGCCATTTGTGAAATGCTGTCAGTGAAAAAGCTCATTTTTTTTTTTTTTTTTTTTGAGACAGAGTCTCACTCCATCACCAGGCACCAGGCTGGAGGGCAGTGGCGCGACCTCGGCTCACTGCAACCTCCGCCTCCTGGGTTCAAGGAATTCTCCTGCCTCAGCCTCCCGTGAAAAAGCTTATTCTTAAGAACAGACAAGAAGTCTACCATTGGCAGGTACTTCAACTAGGCTTTTCAAAGATGAAACACCAACAATGGGCCATTTGCTATTGCTGCCATGACATTTGACTTGAGATTTGAAACTCTTGTCTGGCCATTTCCCCAGGGGCGCAGTGAAGGTTCAAGGGGACTCTCTGTAAAGGTGAACCACAGCAAGGCAGATACCAGTATGTGTCTGACATGGATTCAGCTCTGCTTGTACAGTCAGCCTGTAGCACAATCACAGCTCATAATGTCCCATGTCCCTCAGGGTTCCCAGAGATCATAAGAAGTAAACAAAAGACAGAATAAGCTCATGAGGTACACTGCTTATAACTAAAAAGCTACATAGAAGTATCAAATTAAATCCAGAAAAGGCAATTTGGCAATCCAGATGCGAAGATTTAATTTGTATTTTGCATATCTTTTGATCTAGCAAATCTACTTATAGGAATTTATCCTAAGGTGTGTGGAAGAGTGGGGAGATCATAGGGCTGTGAAAATCTATGGCTACAGGAACATTTGCTAAAATGATGTTTATGAGAAAAGAAATTAGAAACCACCTAAACATGTATTAAGAGAGGACTGGAAAAATTAGCTATTATATAATCATACAATGGAATATAACTTAGCCATTAAAATAATATTGTGGAAGAATAATTAAGAACTAGGGAAATATTAATGTTCAGCATATATTATTAAGTGAAAAGGCAGGTTAAGAAACATGTATAATATTTTTATGTTTTTGTTAAAAATGCATGTGCATACTATATATGTATGTGTGTGTATATATATGTATATGTAGAAAGAGTGAGAGAGAGAGGGAGAAGTGGGAATGTTAATAGTGGTTTTCTGTCAATATTGAGTTTTTGGATAATTTAAATTTTATTTTTATTTAACCATATGGTTTATATTTTTCATTATGAGCATATATTTTTGAGATTAGGGATACTTTCAGTTTTATTAGTTTTATTTCACTATTGTCTGTATTTTCTATAATGAACACACATTATTTAGAAAACATTATTATTTATAAAGGGATCAATTAACTGAAAATGTACATTAAATAAATTCTTAAACTAAATATTGAGGTTTTAAGTACATGAAAAGGGAATAATGAACCAAAAGGAACTTTTGTTTGGGCTGCAGTAGAAGGAGGAAATGGTCTTGTTGAGAAAGCACACCCGCATAAAAGGATAACCAGATGCCAGCCGGGGAAGGTACATATGTGTGGCCACTACTTAAAGAGGTTCTCAGAGGCAGTTCAAATGTGAACACATTTTCTATTCTGGGCAGTGTAAGTTAAGTTTTTCATTTTTAAAATTAGTCTCAATAGGCAACTTCAAGGAAACCAAACTGCAGAAGATATAAGTATTATAGGTATAAAAATGTTTAGTCTCTAAAATCAAGCAGAACTTGATATTTTAGAAGGCAACTAATTTTTTTTCTTTTTTTTTATTTTAATTTTATTTTTTTATTGCATTGAAGGCAACTAATTTTTATTTTGAATCAAAACAATGCTTCACTTTTAAGTAATTTTTTCCCTCTAAATTTTTTCATTTCTTTAATCTAAATAAAAAAGAGAAGTTCTCAACCAGAGTTTGAGGCATACATAAAATACCAATAGGCCAAAAACATATAATTTAACAAATACTGTGACTCAATTATGTTACTTCTCTCTAGGAGATACAAACCACATTCTGAGAAAATACACATTCACAATATGTGCAGGGGAATCATTCATTTACTCATTTTACATCAATTATCACCCACGATGTGTTAAGTACATGGAATAAAGAGGTAAAAATCAATCCTGTCCTTCAGATCCACTGTAAAAAGAATAGGTGGTGCCCTTGAGACAGAAAATATGTTAAAGTCTTCTTTGTGTGGCAGGCAAGTTATATTTTCAACACAATGTATTAAGTGCTTTAACAGATTAAGACACAGTATGATTTCTATTGCCACCAGAGGACAGACATTCAAAAAATACTCAACAGGAAAAGATATTAGGGAGGCTTGCAAGAGGAAGAAATACTTTTGCTCAATGTTGAAAGGATGGAGTGTTACCCCAGTAGATGAGTGAGGAATACATGTGGGGCACATAGATGTGTCATTGATGAAATGTAGGCTGGATACATCCAAAACAAACGAATATTTAGGGCAACATGATACCTGCTAATTTCTGTTATTTCATTAAAACAGAATTTGATTATACATTGACAGTTAGCAAGCTTATAGGTTTAAGAACTTGTGAGATTGCTCACCTATGGCATATTAGGTTATCGTTAAAAATTATTCACTCACCCCTCTCTCACTTTGTGCGTGGAACATACTTGCTCATCCCTTAATTCTGGGTTTGTCCACTTGCTTGCATTAGACAATGGAATGTCAGGAGATACAAGGCATGAAAAGCACTTGAGAGATTGAGCTTTCTCACTTACACTCTGCATACCTACGGAAAGCACTTGTTCTGACTAGCTCACTGCTCATGGAAGGAAAATGAGAGAAAAAAGAGCAGAGCCTTTCCCACACAAGTCCTCCTAGATAGCCATCCCTTAGCTGATATTAAGACTTGTGAGCTTATTGTTGTATGTCTCTGAAATTTTGTGGTTGTTATGCAGCAGTATTGTAGTCATAGTTACTGATAAACCAATCAAAAATATTTCCTGATACAGTGTGTACAATTCTAAACATAACTAACATTTCTTAAATGAGTAGCTCATCACAATTTTGTATTGCATTACTGTGTGATGCATGAGTTTTGATTGGAGAGATGTGATATGGAGTTTGGTTGAAATGAACATGCCCAGACACCCAAAAGAATTTGATGAAGTTCCTGGACTTCCAGTGGTATGAAAGTGAGAGAAGAAGATAAAAAGAATGCAGAGTGGTACTGAAGCTAATATTCACCTTCTTTACATATTTTTTCTAGGACATATCTGACACTCAACTAAATGCTTAATTTGGGGGAAAGCAGGATTTATTCCAGATCTTTTTAAACTTTAATCCTGCTCCTCCAGTAGACTATATTCATAGGTTCAAATAATCAATATTGTAAAGATACAATTTTTCTCCTAATTACTCTATAGATTTGATGCAATCTCAATTGTTATGGAAATTCACAAACTACTACTAAAATTTATATGGAAATTCAAAGGCCAGGAAGAGCCACAGAAATCTTGAATAAGCCAAGAGCTAGAGGACATTGTCAGATATCAAGACTTATTATAAAGTTAAAGCAATTAAGTTTATGTGATATTGGTGCAAGAATAGACAAATAGATCAATGGAGGAAAATAGAGTCTAGAAACAGACCACTCATATACTGTCACATGATTTCTGACAAAATTGATCATGCAGTGCCATAGGAGAGAAGGTAATCTTTTCAATAAATGGTCTTGGATTATTTAAATATCCAACTGAAAAGACAGTGAATCTTGACTGCTACCCCCACACCAACCACAAAAATCAATTTCAGATAGATAGTAGATATAAATGTAAAGGTAGAAAAAAGAAGAAAACATAGGATACAATTTTTATGACTTTTGAGAAAGCGAAGCATTCTTAAACAGGACCATAAAGAAAATAAATAACAATTAGATGATAAAATTTTAATCTTCCCATTCTGAAGTGATGCTACCAGTACCATTTCAGTGTGGGAATGTAACATTTGACATGGACCAAAAGATAATATTTCATTTATTGAATAAACACTAGAGTTTTTCTTTCTACCTTAAGACTCATTTTATATGACTCTCAATCTATGATAGAAAAGATCAAAGCTTTCCTTACTAGTGATATAAATAGTGAATATAGAATGAATGAGTTTCTTTTCTAATATAGACTTATAATTAATATTAGGGAGCAATTCTAAAGAGGTCATTTTTCCAAATAATTTTCTCCAATAGAGGCATCACAGAGCAAAGGTTCTTCTTACTCCCCACTCTGCACCCCTCTCAATATTCCATTAAAGACTTTTGCAAATAGCAAGTATCACAATAGCACATTATGATATTCCACAGATTATTAGTTACTTGACTGAGTGATAGTACCAAATTTCATGTTAAGACCCTTGCTAAATGGAGATTACTTTGGAATGGAAATAAAACATCTCAAAATATGATCTGAATCAAGAGGAAAGATTAATTCTATATAAGCAATTCTCAATAGCATCCATCACATGAAATGAGGTTAGCATATTCAGTTCTAGGCATTTGAAGAGTTGAGAAGTTCTGTTGAAAGATCTCAAAATATTAACTCCCAAAGAAGCATGGAAATGAGCCAAGCAAAGGGCAGCCCGAGCAGTAGCCCTGTGTTCTCTTTTCGTTGTGTGATGTTCACCAATACACGGGTGGCAGACGTCACCTGAAGTAACCTGGAGGCTGCCAGAAAAGGTTACTCTTGAGTAAATGAAACGGTGATCTATTTTTTTTTCTCTGCAGATGTGTGTCAGGATGAATTTGTGCCCCAAAGGGAGAAATCAAAGCATCAGCACTGAAGTCATTTCATAGAGAGACGTCAGCATACCCCACAGAGAACTCTTCCTCACTAACAGGCACAGTTGCTTACATCACACATCCTACCTTGCTGATTCCAAAGGGGTCTGGTAGAATCAGAAAATTCAGCTTGCAAAGACACACATACACACATACACACACACACACACACACACACACACACACACACACACACACACACACACACACAATGAGTGTTCTACAGCCTACTGCATGGAAGTATTCAAACTTGACAGTATTGAACCATATTATAAAAACTACCTACAAGGATTGCTCTTTTGTCTCTTTGGAAAAGAAGGAGGCATAATGCCTGAAGAAAGAAAGAAAAAAAAAAAACAATGTATATTATCAATACTAAAAAAAACGTTGTCAAAAGGCCATTTTCCCAATATAATTCCCCCCTAGATTTAGCTACTATAGTGGCAGATGTCATAAAATGACAGCTTCTATGTTGTCTATCTGACTTTCTCAGATTTTGGATTAAGTTAACCCC
The DNA here is from genome assembly GCA_963574635.1 of Cheracebus regulus. Lineage (NCBI taxonomy): Eukaryota > Metazoa > Chordata > Mammalia > Primates > Pitheciidae > Cheracebus > Cheracebus regulus. Next base: position 18,869 of record CAUYQU010015531.1, read on the forward strand.
TTCTGGGTTTCTTTATATGAAAAATTAACATGTAAAGTATTTGGTTTTTGTCTGATTCAAAGTCTCTAGAACATTTAAAACTTGGCTGATTACTTTCTGTTCTGCCAGCTCAGTGTATTATGCAATAGCATGCTAATACCCAGTTGTACTTAACCTTGGTTAAGGACTAATTGATTGACTTTAAAATGACTTCAACTTTTATTTTAAAAGTACACAAGTACAAAATATGTGTGGCCATTACTGAGAGAGTTTTGAGGGATTTATTTCCATAGAGCAGAGCCAAAAATATTTTATTAAAAAATGAACCACTTATTACTCTAAAAATAATTTTTCCATTTAATAAAGAAAAATCAGCCATTCATGGGAGATTCATGCATAATTGGCTATGTGTTAAATACTCTAAATAGGCTTATAAAATTAATAATTTATTTAGAGATTTTAGTACAATTAGAAACACATGACACCTCCCTTTTCCTTTAAGCATCTCCTACAACTCAACTTCCAAATGAACTCACAGAAAGAGAGGAAGACAATTTGTCAGTTCTGAAATATTTGATAATAAAGATACCGTTGGGAAACAAAGACTGTGTGAAGCTAACACGTCAATATGTATCTCTGGAAGACAACTCTGCAATGGATTTAGCAAAACACATTAAAATTCTGGCATTGCCAGTTATAAGCAAATGTGAGTGGAATGTAGCTTTTTAGTTTTGTCTGATCAGTGTACCTTGTAGTGGCCATCAGGCTTCCCATCTCTCCTTCCTGTTACTGTCTCCCTCTGTGCTTCTTTTCTTGATTAAATGAAGTTGGCTACACTCTGATGGGCTGTGTAGATTAATTCCAGATATGTGTAGAATCCACCTGGCAAACCTGATAAAAGCAGCTTCCAAGAGTGGAAATGGAACAAAGGCATGAATAATAACATGGAGGATTTACAAAGGACAAAAATATGGGCTGCCATTTGACAGTGACAGTAATTACTTAAGTAAATGTCAAAACACTTGAAAGAAACAAGAGAAAGACAAGTCATGAATATTTAAAGCTGAAACATGCCATTCTATTGATGTGCCATTTGAAAAGAGATCTTTCTCATGTTCGCTCAGTTAGTATGTTCTGAAAATGGTGTACAGGCTATCTGTCTTTACACTAGGCAAACTGAACTATAATTAATATAAAATTGAAATGCATTTTCATCCAGTCCCTTAGTGCCTCATTTCTTAAAGTACTATCTGTGACTAGCAGAGTCTCAGACCCAGATGACCTGTCCATTGTTGTAAGTGGGGTGTTGAAGTCCCCTATCATTATTTGATTGCAGTAACATTCCCTTTAGGTCTGATAATATTTGATCTATATATCTGGGTCCCCCAGTCTGTTATCCTCTCTTTAAATTGATCCTTTTATCATTATTAATCACCTTCTTTATATCTTTTTACATTTTTTGACTTAAAATCTATTTTATCTGATATACAAATGGGTACTCCTGCTCGTTTTTGGTTTCAATTTGCATGAAATATCTTTCTCCATTCCTTCATTTTCAGTCTATATTTGTTTTTAACAGTTAGGTGGGTCTCTTGTAGGCAGCAGATAGTTGGGTCTTGTTTTTTTAATTCATTCAATCACTATATGTCTTTTGGATTGGAGAATTTAACTTGTTTACATTCAAGGTTATTACTGATAGGCAGTAACTTACTCTTTCCATTTTGTTTATTGTTTTCTGGTTGTTTTATAGACCCTTTGTTTCTTTGTTTCTCTCTTATTTATCTGTGGGTTTGGGGGTTTTCTGTGGTGCTAAGCTTCATTTTATTTTTCTCATTTGTGTATCTGCTGTAATTTCCTTCTTTGTGGCTACTATGGAGCTAACATAACTACACACTATCATCATAGTTATAATAGACTATTTTAAGCTGATGGTAACTTAACTTTGGTCACATAAAAATTACCTAGACTTTTTCACTCTCCCTCAAAATTTATATTTTTGTTGCCTTAATTTACTTCTTTATCTATTGGGTGTTTCTTATACACTAATTGTAGCTGTTGTTGTTTTGACCATTTTGACTTCAAACCTTCATAATAGAGGATTGAGAGACTAACATAGCACTAGCACATCACTGGAGTATTCTGAGTTTGATTTATAAATTTACCTCTACTGGTCAGTCTTACACTTTCATGTGTTTTTACAATAGCAAGTATTGTCTTTTTATTTCCAGGTGTAGCAGACCCATAAGGATTTCCTTTGAGGCTGGTTTAGTGGTGATAAATAAAATCAAAGATGAAGAAGAAAACATTACAACTGATATCACAGAAATACAAAGGATCACTAGAGATTTTGTGTGAACAGCAGTATCCCAACAAATTTGATAATATACAAGAAATGGATTAATTCCTGGACACATGCAATCTGCCAAGATTAAATTATAAAGAAATGGAAAATCTGAACAGAGTGAGAAAATTCGATCAGTAACAAAAAAAGTACCTCATTAAAGGAAAGTCCAGGACCTGATGGGTTCACTGCTGAATTCTATCAAACATTGAAAGAACTAACACCAATTTTCCTCAAGCTATTCTGGAAAATTGAAGAGAAGGGGATACTTCCAAACTCATTTTATAAGGCCAGAATTACCCTGATTCCAAAACCAGACAAGGACAAAACAACAACAAACTACAAGCCAATATTTTCAGTGAACATAGATGTAAAAAATTTTCAACAAAATGCTAGCAAACTGAATCCAACAGCATATTAAGAAGATCAATATGATCAAGTGGGACTTATTCTAGGGATGAAAGTATAGTTTGACATACATGAATCAATAAATGTGAGATACCACATTAACAGAAAGAAAGATAAGAACTATGTCATAGTTAAAATAGATGCAGAAAAAAGCATCACTTCATGATTAACAACTCTCAACAAATTAAGTATGGAAGGTATGAACCTCAGAATGATAAAGGCTACATGTGACAAACACACCAGCTAACATCATACTGAATAGGGAAATACTGAAACCTTTTCCTCTAAGATCAATAACAAGACAAGAATGTCCATTGTCACCACTTCTATTCAACAAAGCATTGGAATTTCTAGAAGCAGTTAGGCAAGAGAAAGAAATACATGACATCTAAACTGTAAAGAAGTCATATTGTTCATATGCAAATGACATAATCTTATATATAGTAAACCTTAAAGATTCCACCACAAACTGCTAGAACTAATAAATTCAGGAAAGTCACAAGATACAAAAGAAACATACAAATTCAGTAGTGTTTGCATATGTTAATACTGAACTATCTGAAAAAGAAATCAAGAAAATAATTCGTTTCAGAGGAGGTACAAAAAATGATACCTACGGATAAACTTAACCAAGGAGGTGAAATATCTCTACACTGAAACTATAAAACTTTGAAAAAAAGAAATTGCAAAAGACACAAATAAATGAAAAACTATCTGATGCTCATGGATTGGAAAAACTATATTTATATTTATTTTACTTTAAGTTCTGGGGTACATGTGCAAATCGTGCAGGTTTGTTACATAGATATAGACGTGCCACGGTAGTGGTTTGCTGCATCCATCACCCCATCACCTACATTAGATATTTCTCCTAATGCTATCCCTCTCCAGTCCCCTCACCCCCTGCTATTTCTCCCCTAGCCCACCCATCCCCTAGGCCGCAGTGTGTTATGTTCCCCTCCCTGTGTCCATGTGTTCTCATTGTTCAACACCCACTTATGAGTGAGAACATGTGGTGTTCACACATATGTTTATTGCGGCACTGTTCGCAATAGCAAAGACTTGGAACCAACCCAAATGCCCATCAATGATAGACTGGATAAAGAAAATGTGGCACATATACACCATGGAATACTATGCAGCCATAAAAAATATGAGTTCATGTCCTTTGCAGGGACATGGTTGAAACTGGAAACTATCAATCTCAGCAAACAGACACAAGAACAGAAAAACTGTTTTTAAAATGTCCTATTATCCAGAATAATCTACATATCTAATGAAATCCCTATCAAAATATCAGTGACATTCTTCATAGAAATAAAACAATTCTAAAATTCATATGGAACCATAAGAGACCTCAAATAGCCAAAACAATCCTGAGCAAAAAGAACAAAGTTGGAGGCATCACACTATCTGACTTTGAAATATACTACAAAGCTATAGTAACCAAAACATCATGGTACTGGCATAAAAACAGACACATAGTCTGATGGAAAAGAATAGACAACCCTGAAGAAAATGTACACACCTACAGCCAACTAATTTTTGATAAAGGTGCCAAGAACTCATGTTAGGGAAGACAGTTTCTTCAATAAATGGTACTGGGAAAATTGGATATTCACATGCAGAAAAATAAAACTAGATCCCTACCTCTCACCATACACAAAATTTGACTCAAAATAGATTAAAGACTCTAATGGGAAACCCCAAACTATGAAACTGCTAGGGGAAAACATAGGGAAAATGCATTGCGACACTGGGCTAGGCAAAGATTTTTGAAATAAGACCTTAAAAGCACAGGCAACAAAGGCAAAAATAGACAAATGGGATTACCTCAAACTAAAAAGCACCTGCATAGCAAAGGAAAATATTAACAGAGAGAAAAGACAATGAATGAAATGAGAGAAAATGTTTGCAAATTACATATTTGACAAGGGTTAATATGCATAATATGTAAGGAACTTAAACAACTCAAGAGCAAAACAACAACTACAAGAAGTAAACTGGTTTTTTAAATGCACAAAAAACTTTAATAGACATTTCTTAAAAGAAGACTATACAAATGTCCAACAGGTGGCATACAAAAAAATACTAAACATTACTAATTATCAGGGAAATGCAAATCGAAAACACAATGAGATACCACCTCACTTCAGTTAGAATGCTTATTATCAAAAAGACAAAAGAAAAGAAGTGTTGGCAAAAATATAGAGAAAGGGAAATCTTTGCACACTTTTGGTAGAAGTCTAGACTAGCACAGCCATTATGGAAAACAGTATGGAGTTTCTTCTAAAAATTAAAAATAAAACTGCCACATCCGACAATCCCACTACTGGGTACATATCCAAATGAAATGAAATCAATATGTCAGAGAGATAGCTGCATTCCTATGTTTATTGCAGCACTACTCACAATAGCCAAGATATGGAATCAATCTAAGTGTCCAACAACAGACGACTGGATAAAGAAAATGTAGTATGTATACAAAATGGAACACCATTCAACCATAAGAATAAAATTCTACCATTTGCAACAACATGGATGACCATGGAGGCCAGACACAAAAAGACAAATACTGCATGATATCAGTCATGTGGAATTGTGTTAAGTTGATATTATAAAAGGAGAATAGAACAGTGGTTACTAGAGATTGGGGATGGGAGGGAGGATGGGAAGATAGGGAGAGGTTGGTCAATTGGTACAAAGTTACAATTAGATAGGAGGAATAAATTCTGGTGTTCTGTTGCACAGTAGGATGACTATGGTTAGTGGTAAAATATTGTATATAACAAAATAGCTAGAAGAGAGTCTTTTGTATGTTCTCACCACAAAGTTGTGAGATCAATTATAAATGCATAAGGTGGTATATTCACGAAATACCTTGATTGGATCATTATACAGCATAGATATGCATCAAAATATCAAATTGTACACCATAAATATACAGTGATAGTTGTCAATTTAAAAACAATAAATTTTTAAAAATGGAATCTCAGACCCAAACCCTGATGTACTGAATCAGAGCCTGCATTTTAACAAGATCCCCAGGTGGTCTGTGTTAAATTTTGAGATGCCCTGTATCAGAACATTTTTAAACAATTTTTTCAGTGATTAGATGTTTCCATATGCTGCACTTAGAATACTTTATCGGATAGTAAAAGGGTTGCTGCTGCCTCAGAGAATATAACGATTTTCTGACCTACCTAGTCTGTTCATGAATCAATGTGTAGTATCCTGAACTATTCAATCATGATAACTTATAAGAAAGTTCCTGGAGAACGCATAATCCCACAGAGGTTCACAGATTAGGTTTCAAGAAGAAAATACTGCAAATTATTAGTACATTAGGCATAAAATTCCTGCTACAAAGAACAGCCCACAATCCCTTTATTTCCTTAAAACATTTGTGTAGTGTTTTCTTTTGTGTGTATGCAGAATTTTCTTTTAAAAATTTAGACCTCAGGTACTGATAGGGAAGGTTATCAAAATATCTGTCACCTCAAACAGGAGGCTGAATCAAATCAGTACCAAGAAAAGTGCAATGTGGTTAGAATTTTTGACCATTAGAGCTGGCAATCACTTTAGAAATAAACTAGCACACAACCACCCTATTTTTACCATGCAGAAAATAAAACCCTACATGGTGAAATGACATGCTCAAGGCTTCACAAATAATTGATGATAGAGTTAGAATTACAGGCCCAGTCTTATGAATCAAATCAGTGTTATTTCTCTGCTCAACATGCATGTATGTGATATGTGTGGTGACTGAGTCATGCAAATGCAAAAAGCCTTTAGCTTTTCCTGTCTCCAATGGCATCATCCAGTGCATTCAGTAATGGCTTTACCTGCTCATTTGGAAACAGTTATTTTTAAATGATTTCAAAAGCAGTGTCCAAAAATAAAAAGTGGGTGTAGCCTTTAAAAATAGAACTGTTTCAAAAAGATCCAGGTGCCTGTTTGAGTGGTTAATGTATAATCTTAAGCATCTGATTGAAGTTAGCATTTATAATAATTATGTGTACCAATGGAAGCTTTTTTGGAAGAAAAGAAGAGGTGGTTTGAGTAAATTACTTTCTCAACTTAAGACCTGGAAAGTCATAATAAGCCTGTTATTTTTTAACCTGCCAAGTGGAAAGGAGGATGTAAGGAAGTTAGAAGGGCAGGCAAGTCCTCTCCCTTGAGCATGCACAAGAGTCTATATACTGAATACTCAGCTAGCAGAGTAAGATGAGAAAGCCAATGTGCTGCTCCAAAACCTCAGAGGAAACCCTAACTGTAAGAAAAGGCTCATAGTGAATTGCTTTATTTAACTTCAGATGACAAACTGGAGTTGAAATGAGCAAGTTTATAGTTAAGTTTAGTGTTAAATTTGGTATTGCTTTCCCCTAATCACCAATGAGTATTTCTTTCTTTTCTTGCTTTTTTTTTTTTTTGAGACAGAGTCTGACTCTGTTGCCTAGGCTGCAGTGGCATGCCTTCCAGGTTGAAGCAATTCTTGTGCCTCAGCCTCCTGAGTAGCTGGGATTGCAAGTGTGTGCCACCATGCCTGGCTAATTTTTATGTTTTTAGTAGAGACAGTGTTTTGCCATGTTGGCTGGTCTCAAACTCCTGACTTCAGATGATCCACCAGCCTCAGTGTCCCGCAGTGCTGGAATTATAGGAATGAGCCACTGCGCCTGGCCACCAATGACTATTTCATTTACCCCCTTAAAATATTTTATGTTTTAAATAAATACATTAAGTAAGTTATGTGCTAATATATTATGTCAGTTGTCCTCAACAAGTGTTAAGTCCTAACCATGTCAACGAGGAACTGTTTTCATGCACCTAGTGCTACTCACCTAAAATATGCAAAGGAATAATTTAACCTTATATTAAATGTGTAAGTTTTTGTAATGATATATTAAAATAAAATTCTATTTACTTCAGTTTGCATTGAGAGACTGAAGAACAAAACAATCCTTGGCAAAACTTCCCACATTCCAGACTTAGGAGCTAGGCTACTTTTGCAGGACTTAAAAAGGAGGAATCTGAAATTCTCAGTGAGTTTTATTCTCTCAGAGATCTTGACCATCAGGTATTGGTGTTACACTTCTGATTTGGTCTTCCACACATTATCATTCCTGGAAACGTAATATGTAACCCAGTTAGTTTTAAGCAGGTGTGTACATCGGAATCAACTATGGAGTGACTTGGTTTGGTTGCTCTGCATAGAGAGCCAGGCATCTATTTGTCTTTTGAGAAAATACCATATTAGCTCTGAAATAAAATCCAGTAGAGAACTACCACCTTAATCCAATGGAATGAAACTCTAATTGCAATTTTTCTGCTAATATATGAAAGAGGATGTCTTCATAGCATTCCTCAAATTACACAGTGTCATCTATTACCTTTACCAAATGGACAAGAGGTTGTGGTGGATGGTTAAATAATGGCCCCCAATGAATCACATCTCCCAGAAATCTTGCCCTATGTAATACTCTTCCATATAGACTCTGGACTTGTCCATGTGCCTCGATTTGGCCAATAGAACACCAGCACGTATGATTCAAGCAGATGTTTGATATGTGCTTGTGCAATGGGGTTTGCTCTCCTGGAACCCTGAGACCCTACTATGGAGAAGCTGACATGAAAGACTATGTGAAAAGAGAGGCTGACCTATCCAAGCAGGTCTACCAGTTGACTGCTATCAGCTCAAGTGAGAGCAACAGCTAACCCATAGAATTCTGAGGAGTAATAAGTCATTGCTGTTCAAAGCCACTTTATTTCTGGATGGTTTGTTATGCAGCAGTGGATAACTGAAAACCAAGGTAGGGAAATTTTTCACTACATCCTTTCAAAGAAGCAGCTAACCAGCAAATAAAGAAAGATGTAAGTTTTAATGTTGATCTTAGAGAAGAAACATAAGCTATCTGAACTTTGAGTAAATTTATAACTCTGCATAATAGATTCCCAAAGAATTAATAAACAAGAGACACACAGACACACACACGCAACTCTCATTTAGGGATTTTCCTTAGTTTCAACTCTTTAGTGCCTGTACAAGTCTCCAACTTCCAGCCTTTTATAAGATCATACAAAATTTCCACTTGAACGTTTTTAGTATAAAAAGCCTCCCAAATCTAATTTAACACATGTATGTGTATGTGTGCAAACATCCACAGAGGTCAAGTTATTTACTAAAGCCACTTAACTAATTAACAGCAGAACTGTTTATATCTCAAGTCTGATAATTTTAAATTAAACCTTCCCTCTGACAGTCACACTTCTTAAACTGCTGTATATGTATTCTCAAAGATATTCAGGCAGAGTACAAAGGGATATGGAAAACCACAGGAAAACCATGGTACATTTTTCTAACATGTTAAATTGACTTCATGGAATTTAATTTATAATATTATTTTTAATTAAGCAAATATAAATATATTGTGTGAATGTAGTGTTCACAAAAGTTTTAATTCAAAAAATAATAAGTGTACTAGCTCACTGAGAATAGAATATTTTTTTGGCCACAATTGGTACTGTGGTAGAATATTTTGGAAGCACTACATTAAGCTGATATTCCTCTGCTTCTGGTGATGTCATTCCATCAAGGAAAAGAAAAGAATGCCATGAAGAGAGACATTGGAAAATTGTGAGCTTTTCCTTTACAAGTCACTTCTCCACGAGGCATGCATAGAGGGGAGGGAAGTGAAGACATGAAACAGTTGGATAATCTATGAACAACACCTTGTATCAGAAATAATAAGTCACTTATTAAATATCCAAATTTGTACAAAGCACCTAAAAGAGATCAGTGGTTTTCACACCTAGAGATTCTGATGTAATTAGGCTTGGGTGGGACATAAGCATCAGTAATTTTTTAAAGCCCCCCACCAAGGCTTTTTCTTACCAGAGGGTACCGTTTCTGTGATTATGCTAAATACTGAAATTAAGAGACCTTTAATTCATTTGTTGTTTTAACTAGGGTTGGCAATATTATACAGATTTATTTTAAAAATTTTTCAAGTCTTGAGAACACACGAGGTAACAGGTAATAGGGGAAGACATAGTCTCTTTTTTGTTAAGAATGTCTTTGTACTGAGGTCAGATTTGAAAGTCAATAAGTTTATGTTTTTATAACCTGTCTTAAATATCAGCTATATTTTGAAACTGCCCAGATTGTCAACTTCTCAATTTTGTTTTGTGTAATGCCTTCAATGTCATCTCTCTAATAAAAACACATTGTATAGTGACTGCCCTTCTCACAAATGAGAAATGGCTGTCCATTTATTCAGAATTTCCAGACTTTTTAGTCCAAAGTTCATAATGGTCAAACTATTCTTCAAATCAAATTCCAGTGGCCCAACATACCAGTCTTCTGCTGTTAGTTCTAAACTATGGACCTCACTTCCACTATCCATGGCTTTGCCCAAATTTTCCTTCTTTCCCCTCTCTTCCTTCTCATGCTTTGAAGACCTAGACAAATGCCACCATCTCCATGAAAACATCTATATGACACTAATGAGAATGAATGGTTCTCCTACCTTCCCAGTATTGATTTGCACCAGAATTAGCATTTGCTGCACAATGATTTTTATTATAGGTATCTGAGTCTGCCTTCCCCACTAGAAGATAACAAGAGCAAGAAAAATAAAAAGACAATGAACAAGAATGTTTATTGGCCACGTATTTTTTTTGCCAATTACTAAGATAAGTGCTTTCCATATTTCATACTTTTAATTCTCACAACAACCCTACAAGAGAGGTTTTATCATTAACTCCATTTTACAGAGGTAGAACTGAAGGTTTAGAGAGTTTAAACAACTCACTTAAAGTCAAACAAACAAGGATATCGCAACTCTAATTCACGTCTGTCTTAGATTAGGATCCAAACTTTTAGCCACTGTGTTAGCCTACTTGTAGTCAGAGACAATATGTAATCATTTTTGTACCCATCACCATCTCACAAAGTCTAAGATCATTCTTTAGTCATAGGAACTCCAAAAGGTTTATTATACTGTAGATTTTGAAAGAGGTAAAATTTACCTCTTTTAGCATAAAACACATTTTTGCTCAAAGACAAATTTATCGTATGTGTTTTGTGCTTCAAAATACAGTGTGTTATTCTGGTCGGCAGTAAAGGTATATAATGGGCACAATGAAGTCTGGTGTGGAAGGTTATTGAGTCTTTGGTGAGATTATTAGATGGTTTTGTATAAATTCTTCCTTCCCACAGGCCATATTTAGATAGGAGTTTAAACAGGCTAAGGGACCATGTATATTTATGAAGGACAAACAGTGGGGTCATCCTCTGTTTGGAAAACTCAATTATCCATGTTTAATGTTACTCCCATGAGTACAACAAGCTGACCCTAATTGGAATTGCTAAGATTTCTGCATTGGCATTCAAAACATACTGGGCGTATTTAATATTTACCATCACTCTGAGGGAATCAAACTCAGAAGAGAAAATTTACCAGATACTGGACATATGGTGGTCACTTCTGCATGAGGAGTTTGAAAAGTCCATCTGTCACTTATAGTCATGACAATGAACCATGACACCTATAAATGCCAGATGTACTAATTTAGGAGGAGAGGTGTAATTACTACTGAATACTGCCATAAGAAGGAAAAGAGGACTTTAGAATAAGTTTTAGGAGGAGAAAATTATCTGAAATCAAGCTATTTAATCTATGTTTGTGATCACAAATGAATTACCTGAACAGGAGCAGACTTTACTTTTATGGCTCTTTAGTACCCTATAGCTAAATTCCCTACAGAAGTCAACTCTCTAGGTTAGTGCTGCCCATACAATGGCCACTAGCCACATGAGACTTGGACATTTAGAATGTGGTTAGTCTGAGTGGAGATACACTGCAAGTGTAATATACCAGATTTCAAAGACCTTGTATGAAAAACTAATGTGAAATATCTCATTGTGTTTTATATTGATTATAAATTGAAATAATATTTTGAGTGTATTGTATTAAACTGTTAAAATTACTTTAGCTTATTTCTTTTTCACGTTTTTTTTTTCATGTGAATACTAGAATATTTAAATTTTCTATGTAGTTCACATTATATTTCTATTGAACAGCTATGGGGTAGATAAAAGGATCTGACTCCAGCATCATATTGCTTGGGTTTTAATCCTGGCTTCCTCACATACTAGCTGTGTGTCCTTAGGAAAATTACTGACCTTCTCTGTGCCTCAAGTTTCCTCATCTTAAGTGACAATAATAATAACAATACCTCTTAAGGTTTCTAGGAGGATGAAATAAAATTGTGCACATGAAATGCTCCACTTTTGGCTCAGGGTGAAAGCTAAGTAATGGTTAGGAATTTTTAAGCTTTCAGGAGTAGCTTAGACACTAATTTTCCTTCTGTTCAGAACCCTTTAGTAGTTTCTCTTTGCCCACAAGACTCTAAGCACTTTAGCACAGCTAAAAAGAGATACTACAGAATCTGACCCCAGCCCAGCTCTCCAGCCTTGCATTTTACTATGCCGCACCTTGAAATTAAGCTCCTGCATTCCACCATAGCATCCTCAACACAGCATGTTCTCAGTTGCTTATGCAGTTTTGATCCTGTTAGTTCTTCCTCACAGATCTTTTCTTGATCTCTTTCTCTGCGTGCAAAACTCCTCACATCTGGGGAGGAGTCACTTCCTTTGCAAAGCTTCTCCTGGTTCACACTCTCACATAGCAGCCTTGAAGAGGTACACATTATTTAAATGTAACTTATACATACGTCTACTATTGTAAATGTCAAACTGCATCACAGATGTTCACTAGTCAATCTCCCTCACTCAAGTGTGAATTTCTTGAGGGTAATAACTACATTTTTCTTTTGTGTGTGCCCAGCAGCTAGCACAGTTCTTGGCACATAATAAATGTGCAGTAAAGATTTACTGAACTCATAACACAATCTTGATCTGATCTTTTGGTGCAGAGGGTAATTCTCCACTGGTATGGTTTATGGATTCCTGAATTTCCCTCTGTCTCCCTAACATATCTCATTTTTCTCACCACATTTCCCAGCTATCATGTGCTTTGTGACTAATCCTAACCAATGCAACTTGAATAGGAGTGTTGTTCACCTCTAGTCCCAGGAAATTAGGAATAGGTTACCTGTTCAATCCTCTTTCACTCTTAGGTCCACACATTTAGAAGCAAAGAACTTTAAGATGCCATACTGCAAAATAAAAGTCACTGATTTCTGGGTCAGCAACTGGGAGAAAGGCAGACAGAAGAAGCCTCCTAATCCACATTAGATTGTGCCCTGCATGAGGTGTTTGCCTTTGCGATGCCAGACCACCGACGTTAGGAGGTTTGTTACTACAGCAGAGCTTCGCATATCCTCACTAATAAACCCACTGTGGTAAATATAATTAGAAAACATTTTCCCCATGACAGTCTTTTAATTGCAAATGCTCCCGAGAAAAGGAATAACACATGAAATGAATCCACTCTGATCACAGATTTTTCTCCTTCCCAGATAAATCCAATTAACAGAAGATGTCTTAGAATTTAAGGGGGCAGAAAGAGCATCTCTGTGGGTAGTGGGTTGGGGGAAAAAGCATGGGATAGTAGTTTTGGTATGTAGGACACCAGAGACTGTCCTCACCTAATTCAATGGCTTAAAATTCTACCAAAGGAAAACAACTCATAACCCAAAAGGAATTAGTACACACACACCAGGCTTACTCAGATATGTGGTGCTGCCTCCTTCTGTTTTACTTTATGCTAGATAAAGTTGAGCAGTTGTATAAATAGAAAGACTGGAGCCTTTACGTCTAACAGCAGAACTCATTTTTTATTTCTTTTTTGGCCTCTTGATAAAATTAAAGGATAAAGTCTTTTTTAGAAAGCTTTTATTTTGGATCTGTTAGGCTGTTTTACTCTAAAATGTTATCAATATTCTTTAAGGTATCAAAACTAACTTTAGCAAAAGCCCCAGGAGTTGACTGTTGCTGGTCTGATAATGGATATCAATTTTTCAAACTGAAAGCAACTAAGAGCCTCTAAAATAACCCCATAAACCAAGCAGACTTTCTTCCTTAAACAATGGGCTCTGTGCTTTTATCACTCTCACAGTTGTGTCTCTTGTTATAAGCTATAAGCTATATCTGAACCATGGCAATGATATAATTCCTTTCATCTGGGACTTCTCACACTCTCCAATTCATTTGATCCTCTGGACAGAGGAGACTATAACAACAAAACCAAGTCAAGTTTCAAATTTTGAATCCAACAAGCCATATTGACATATGTTTATGTACATGTGCATTTAACAGCTGTCTTTATTTTCTGGGTCTTTCTATTCTATGCAAACTCTTTTCCCAACATAGTTGTATACTAACAAATTTGGCCTTGTCCAAAGACAAGGTCTGGTCTTTGTCTTGTTTCTGGGAGCTAATCTCTGGGCCCTTGTAATATTATAACTGATAGGAGTGTCTTTGTCTGCCTGCCACTTTGAATCATACTGCAACTACCTTGAATCAACCTGTGACAACTAACTTGTAGGATATTGCAAGTCACTGAACTTCTCTGTGCCTCAGTTTCATCGCCTATTAGACTATCATACTGAATAGTTTAATAAAGTGATTTAGGGTGGGGTCTGGCCACACCTATATAGTGTTAACGTGGAGTCTAGCTACCACAAAAAGACCAACAATGTTAATTAAGTTGTGGGCTTTGGGTCATGTGGCATCAACTGGCCTGGAGACAAAGATCAACCGTGTGGGCAATCACCCAATCAACCATGTTTGCAAAATAGAGCCCCAGTAAAAACCCTGGACACTAAAGCTTGGGTGAGATTCCCTGGCTGGCAATGCTTCATGCATATTGATACCTGGAGAGTAGCATGTCCTAATTCCATGAGGAGAGGACAATGGAAGCTTTGTGTTTGGAACACTCCTGAACTCTGCCCTCTGCACTTATTCGCTTGGCTGATTTTAATGTGAATTCTTTCCCTTTGGCAAACCATTACTGTGAGTATAATAGCTTTCAGTGAGTTCTGTGAGTTCTGCTAGTAAATTATCAAAACTGGATAGTGGTCTTGGGGAACTTCCCGAACTTGTAGTTGGTGTCAGAAGTAACTTCAGGCCAGGCGTGGTGGCTCACACCTGTAATTCCAGCACTTTGGGAGGCTGAGGTGGGCAGATCACTTGAGCTCAGTTCAAAACCAGCCTGGCCAACTTGATGAAACCTGGTCTCTACTAAAAATATGAAAATTAGCCAGGTGTGGTGGCACACACTTGTAATCCCAGCTACTGTGAGGCTGAGGTGGAATGAATAATCGCTTCAACCTAGGAGTCAGATGTTGCAGTGAGCCAAGATTGCACCACTGCACTCCAGCCTGGGCAACAGAGCAAGATTTCATCTAAAAAAAAAAAAAGAAATTTTATAGTTTGTCCCAAACACCTAATGGTGGTAAAGCATAATTAGCAAAGGATTTGGAGGCAGACAATACAGGTTTAAAGGTAGGTTCTATAACTTACCAGCTGTGTGAATATGCAAAATTTGTTCACTCTCTTTGTTCCTCAATGTCATCATTTATGAAACAATGACATCTATATACAAAAGGATTACTGCAAAAATGGAGATCATGCATACGAAATGTTTAAAAATTATAAAGTTTTATATAAATGTTAATTATACAAACGTGTCCTTTTCATCTTTGAAATTACTCCACGTGAAACCATGCTCTCTAGGTTCTTAATTTGTCACTATATCAAAATTACTTTTTCCTAAACACAAACTGTTTTCAAATTATTAGTGTTACTGGCAATATCTTTAATCTCATATCTTATTTTACACTTGTAATACACTTATAATAAAATAATACTAATCATATATTGCAATGATAGGACACAAAACCCCAGGTATGATAAAATGAATAATTTAGTAAAATTGGGCATTCAGATTACAGACATTAGAGGGAAATCACAAAGTTTTTAATAATAACATCTTAAACTTGTGTAGTTCTCTCTAGATTTAAATTTTTTCAAATATATATATTTTTCTATCCCAACACTTTTCTGAAATTGCCAGAAATTTACTATTGCCTCATTTTGTAGCAATCTGAAACTGAAAGTGAGTACATTGGACAATGTTTCAGTTATTAATTAAACAAATATTTGTTTGGCAATAACTACCTATTATGCAATGCACTATTGTAGGAGATAAGACATAAATTCTTGCTCTCACTAAGCTTACATTTTAGGGATTCTGACTTTGTAAGTTTGCCGTGGAGCTAAACATCATAGAAGTATCTTAGACAGATTTGAATGTGGCTTTTCTGAAAACCAGTTTTGTGCATTTTCTTTCCTATCATAAAATTTTAACATGTAGTTAAAACAGAGTTGATCTTCCACAGGTTGGTCAGATAATACCTTTCATTTATAGTTTAACTTACAAAATGTAAGAATTTTTTTAGGGTGATTTCTGACAAGAAACTAACAGGTACCAAAAAGATTGGATATATTCACAAATCCCATCATATAGTAAGTTTTTAAAAATATGTTTTGAAACTAAGGAAAACACCTATTGAATTGTTTTTGGTCCTAAATTAGCAAATATATATAGATACATAGATATATATCTATATATATACAACCTTCCAAAGTTAGAAGTTTTTTAGAACAAAAGGAAAAGAAATGTGGAGTTACTGCTCATTTGGAACGAAATTAGGAACTTGGGAATTTGTGGTAATACACCATTCACTTTTCACATGGCATCATGCAAGACTTTGTGGACATATAAAATTAAGAAAATTATGCATTCTGATGTTGATAACATTATAGTCTAGCCAAATATGTATATTTTTCCAAATTATACATTCTTTTAAATATTTTAAAATACATTTAGTCTTCAGGTCTTCAACCAAAAGACGTATATATCCAAGTAATTAAAGTACAAATTCAGCCATTCAACAATTATTTATGGAGCATCTATTATGTGCCAGGAATGGTGCTGGGTACTAGGAATACAACAGTCTGTGAATCAGGAGCAGCCTCTACCTTCTTGATTCCATAGTATAAAATACCAAGACAGAAAATGCCCTCCAAATGGAAGAAGAGTGCAGGAGTGAGCAGGTAAATGGGTTGAGGTTTGAGAGGAGATGGGTGTGGGGGTGTGGCTATGAGGGGAAAGCAGTAAGAGTGAGGGCATAGAGGCACTAGTGCATTCAAGACAGCTCAGACAGGCTAAGCATAAAAGGCAAAGGGGAAATGGGAAGCAGAAGAGGAAGGCTGCAGCCAGATCATGGAAGGTTTCATGAGTTGAGTTAAGGCATCTGACCTTGGTCATAAGGGATTTAGGAACCATAAAAGGGTTTTAAAAAATAAGTGCTATGATCATATTTGTGGTTATGTAACTAGAGAATGGAGACTGTATTGAGGGAATCAAAACTTCACGGAGGGGACCAGTTCAGAGGCCATGACAGGCCCCATTCACAAAACAAAACAAAAGACAAAGAAAAAATATCATGGCCTGACCAGGATAGTTGGGTGCATGGAGAGAAGATAAACTTGAGAGACATGTAAGCAGAAAAATACACAGAACTTGAACATTAATTGAATCAAAAGATGAAAACCATGGCCATTTAATTTGGGTAGATGGTGGTTCATCTACAGAAATATGAAACATTGGAAGACAAATGTTTGTGTGTGTGTGTGTGTGTGTGTCCAAATTTGATGACTTAATTGTGGACTTAAATTTGAGATATTCATGGAGACAGAGATGATGAAATGACTAATGGGAATATGCTAACATTTGGTTCACATGAGACGCATTAAATTTTTTTCAAAATACCCAAAGAAAGTACTGTATCTAGTAAGCAAACTAAAGTGTTCAAACTAAAGTATTCCATATTCCTTCATCATTTGGGTGATTTGTTCCATCATCTTCCTGTTCTGATAATTGATACGAATAATTAATCAAAATTAATAGGTAGTAGGAATATTCTCTTGGATGTGTATTTAGTATTTTCCTTTTGTGAGTGTCAGTGTGGATTTAATGTCTTCCATAGGCTCAACTGGTCCCAACTTAGTGTTGCCTACTTTTTGATGTTAAATTTATCACAATCCAGTTGAGAAGAAACATTTTAAGGGCCCATCATCTCCAGAAATTTAAAAATATATCCTTGCTTTTCCACAAGAGGATATTCCAGGTTCATTCTGAGTTCTCTTTCCCCATAGACATCCACATCTAGGTCCCAGGGAGAGTACATCATTATTTCACAAGAGAAATCAAAGCAGAGCAAGGTAACATAGGAACTTCAAACCACTGATATGGGGCAGAAAAAAATACTTTTCTCCAAAGTTCAAGTATTTAGGTTTTCTACTTTGCTGTAATATGTTTATTAATCTAGTTTATATATTCATTCCAGTACCTTCTGGTATATCATGCCATATTTTGTTACAACAAACAATGCTCTCAATTTACATTATTGCTCCATTTTTAGAAGTCTTCATTTCTTCTTCCTTCTCTTTTGCTCAAGGATCATTGAATTGGCAGCAAAGTGTTACAGTCTAGATCAAGAGTAAGCAAACCAGTGCTTATTAGCAAAATCCAGCCCATTTTCTGATTTTTACATACAATTTTATTGGAAAACAAGCATGTGTATTTGTTTGCATACTGCCTATTGCTGCTTTGGGACTATAATGCCAGAGTGGTTGTGATAGAGGCTGCATGGCCTACAAAGCCTAAAATGTTTACTGTCTGGCCCTTTACAGAAAAAAATTGCCATTCTTTGATCTGAATGATTTACCTTGTTTGTACCTGTCAATAAGCAATTGTCTGAAAGAGAAAAGGAAATCCCAACATTTTTCCAAGGAAACACCAAGGAATACAGAGACACAAGCTAACCAGTAGTTCAGCTAGATTCCCATAAATCTGCCAGCAATATCAAGGAATGGGACAATATGGATAATTGTAAACCTTGAAGGGTTTTTCCCAAAGCTCTTCTTTAACTTTTATTGTTATGAGTCCTAGCATCATAACTTATTATTTATCACAGGCATCTTATTGTTGAACTCAACTTTTTAAAGGTATATATATATATAACTCTTATATATTATAATATACATACTATTAATATTAATAGAATCAATCATATATATATATGATCAATATATATGATGTTTTACAGTATACAAATACACATCAATCATATATATATATCAATCACATATATATGATTGATTGTATTAATAGTTCCAGTTCTTCATCTGCAAACTCCCCCTTGTGTCCATGCCTTTTACCATGTGGCTTTGCAGTTTCTCTCACTAAAGACACTGTGTTTTCCCATCTCTTTTATCTGTGTTGACTGTGACATACTCCAGCCAGTAGAATGCAGCGAAGGTGATGGTGTGCTACTCTACGGTTCTCCAGAGGCCTTTTACTTTTCTGTTCTTTCCCTTGTATCACTTCCTCTGCAATAAAATATACTCAGGAGGATAAACAACACATGTAACATATTTGAGTTGCCCCACTTACCCAAGCCACACTCAGCCAAGATCAACCAAGAGTGAGCAATATCCATACATGTTAATGAGCTCAGCCAAGAACAGGAGGGCCACCTCAACCAACCACTCTGGATGTGTAAACAATAAATGCTTGATGTTTTATGCTACTGAAGGGTTTGTCATAAAGCATTATTGTGGCAGTGAATACCTGACACAAAATATATTAAAATTACTTATCTCAGTCCTGTACCAGTCGATCTTTTCAAAAACTAATTAAGAGTGTTAGAAAATATAACCAAATTGATATTAAGAAATCTGAGACACTTATAAAACTTAATCTCAAAAGCTCAACTAGAATAATATCTATGAGTTGTTTGACTTCCACACGGGCCAAATCAGAAGATATTAGCACATTTGGATTATAACACATTTCATTTGCAATTCTGTAATCACATTATATTTGTATATCCTAAGTTCCTCATACAAGTAATTCTCCAACATTTTTGGCCCTATCCCGGAAGTTTTAATCTCTACATAGAGCAAATACGATAATTTGTTAATAGCAAGTTGTAGCTATATGATATTTTGATGCAGTTATCCAACATTTTACAGGGATTTAACCTCTCTAATATTTAATTCTGTGTAGATGTACAACTACTACAGACAGAAAATAATGTCACTTTCTTCTTACATAACTTGGTAAATAGGACATAATAAGATTCTCAAATGTTCGATATAGCTTTGGCCAAATCTAAATGAGGCCTATTGCATGTTGGGATTCCACTTGGCATTAGAAAGGGCTAGGAGCAAGTGATTGATTGATTGCTTGATTGATTGAGACACAGTCTCACTCCGTTGCCGAGGCTAGAGTGCAGTGGCGAGATCTCGGCTCACTGCAACCTCCACCTCCCTGGTTCGAGCAATTCCCCTGTCTCAGTCTCCTGAGTAGCTGGGATTACAGGTGCACACCACACACCCAGCTAATGTTTTTCCATTTTTAGCAGAGACATGGTCTCACCATGTTGCCCGGGCTGGTCTCAAACTCCGGACTTCATGTTCCACCTGCTTCAGCCTCCCAAAGTGCTGGGATTACAGGTGTGAGCCACTGCGCCTGGCCAAGTAATTTACTTTTTAACAACTTGGTAGTCCTGGTGGTCCAGACCTTATACTCCCTAATAATTTACTGGTTTGGATTCTATTTGCTTGTAGTCCAGTTGAGATTTTCATCCTATGTTTAGTTAGCATCTACATTCAAGTAGAGGCAACACCAATACTTGAGAGCCACATGGTTTCACTTATGGATGCCTTATGATATTATTTCTGCTAATGGCCGCTGCTCTGCAAAAGGCAGGCGTCCCCATCTTCAATTTATCTGGCAGAAGGGCTTAACCTATCTTCCCTTTGTAGGATCCAATGTCATAAAAAAAATTCTTATTTGAGCTATATTCCTCCCTGTTGTCCTTCCTTCTCTCTCTCAGGATGCTTTTTAATTTGCTAAAGAAGCTAGGGAATTTCTTTTTCTTTCTAAGTGTTTTAAAATAAAATCTTGTTTAGCTAACCTTCTCTTGAGAGAACTTCCCAATTTTGAATCACTTTCATTGAAAGAGTAGAAGGAAACCCTTGCCCACCCTTTATACAACTTCTTAGAGTTTCAAGTCAAAATTCTACAGGCTCCAGACGGGAAAAAATAGTTGGTCTTTTTCCAGGGTTTGAGATGATCTGGGCTTCATGCCAATGTCTCCTTTTTTATCATAGTTGGCTCTGTCCCAAGCTCATCTTTTCCCAAACAAAGTTTTGTCTGCAAATATCAGTTATTTAACACTTTAGTTTCATTGTCTTGAGACAATTTTAAATCAGTATGCTTAGCAACCATGGCTCACTCTTGACGTAATCAGGATTATAGTTCGCAACTTCTCAGACATTCTTATTACTGTATTTCACTGGGTTCATGTGCAACTCCTAAGCAGAACTTTCAAAAGAAATTAAATTTTTCTTTTTTGTATATATTTTTTATAATACTTTAAGTTCTGGGGTACATGTGCAGATCTTGTGGGATTGTTACATAGGTATACACATGCCATGGTGGTTTGCTGCCTCCATCCCCTCGTCACCCCCATTAGGTATTTCTCCCAATGTTATCCCTCCCAAATCTCTCTACCCCACACTATCCCTCCCCTAGCCCCTCACCCCCAACAGACCCCAGTGAGTGATGTTCCCCTCCCTGTGTCCATGTGTTCTCATTGTTCAACACCTGCCTATAAGTGAGAGCATGCAGTGTTTGGTTTTCTGTTCTTGTGTCAGTTTGCTGAAAATGATGGTTTCTACATTCATCCATGTCCCTACAAAGGACAGGAACTCATCTTTTTTATGGCTGCATAGTATTCCATGGTGTGTATGTGCCACATTTTCTTTATCCAGTCTATCCCTGATGGGCATTTGGGTTGGTTCCAGGTCTTTGCTATTGTAAACAGTGCCACAATGAACATATGTGTGCATGTGTCTTTATAATAGAACGATTTATCATCCTTTGAGTATATACCCAGTAATGAGATTGCTGGGTCAAATGGTATTTCTATGTCTAGATCCTTGACGAATCGTTGCTCTGTCTTCCACAATGGTTGAACTAATTTACACTCCCACCAACAGTGTAAATTAGTTCAATAGAGAAAAATTCCTATTTCTCCACATCCTCTCTAATATCTGTTGTCTCCAGATTTTTTAATGATGGCCATTCCAACTGGCGTGACATGGCATTTCAATGTGGCTTTGATTTGCATTTCTCTAATGACCAGTGATGATGAGCATTTTTTCATTATTTGTTGGCTGCATGAATATCTTCTTTTGAAAAGTGCCTGTTCATATCCTTTGCCCACTTTCTGATGGGATTGTTTGTTTTTTTCTTGTAAATTTGTTTTAGCTCTTCGTAGATTCTAGATACTAGCCCTTTGTCAGATGGGTAGATTGCAAACATTTTTTCTCATTCTGTTGGTTTCCTGTTCATTCTAATGATTGTTTCTTTTGCTGTGCAGAAGCTCTGGCATTTAATTAGATCCCATTTGTCTATTTTGGCTTTTGTTGCCATTGCTTTTGGTGCTTTAGGGATGAAGTCCTTGCCTATGCCTATGTCCTGCATGATTTTGCCTAGGTTTTCTTCTAGGGTTTTTCAGGGTCATGGGATGAGGGAACATTTAGCAGAACTGACCTATGATATATATGCTATGTGAGTAAGAAACAAACATTTGCTGTTATAAGATGGTGGTTATTTGCTACTACAGCATAACTGGGCATAACCTGAGTAATAAAATGATCTTACTACAATTTGTATGCTACCTGATGCTTAGATATTAGAATTCAACAGACCTGACAAATAACTTTGCATCTGTAAGCCTCAGCTGCCTCTTCTATAATATGGGTATCATAAATTTACCTTAAACAATTGCTTGAAGTTAAGCAAGACAATGTATGATTCAATAATGCTTAGTGCAGTGTCTGGTACCTAACAGGTTCTTAAGAAATAATATTGCTTTTATAGACAGGCAAGGAGTTTAGGACTATGATATTGGAATAACATTATGCAGAAGGTGATAAGCCAGTCTTTGAAGACCAAGCCATAGAAGCAGGGAGGCAGGGAGAAGGGTCATGGCTTTTCTTTGGGTAGTTAGTTTGGGCCTTGCAGCAAGCCTCCTTAGCAAACATTCCTATTAGGGTATAGCTGCATGCCATTGTTACAGGGTAGGAAGACATTCTTTGGGGTCTTTTTTTGCATAAATTTTAAAGGTACAAGTGCAGTTTTGTTGTGGATAGATTGCATAGTGGTGAAGTCTGGATTTTTAGTGTAACCATCACCCAAATAATGTACATTTTATCCATTAAATAATTTCTAATCCCACAGCCCCTCCCACCCTCATACCCTTCAGAGACTTCAATGTCTATTGTTCTTTTGGGTCTTGATTTTTCTTCCCAGAACAGAAGAAATGGTTACAGTATTCTGACTCATTTCACAGAACAAGGAGCACAGAATATGAAAAGTGATTACATTTACTATATACTGAGAAGTGGTTTCATAAATCCAAAATTACCAATCACTCTTCAGAATGGCAGGCAGGGAGGAGGGATGACAAAACAAGTTTCTTTGAGAGCATACAGAATCAATATAAAATATATTTTTCCTTTATGTGCATACCTTCCTTGAGACTTAATGAGTCAGGGACCTAGTTTAGCCTAGGAAAAGACAATCAACACAATTAGTTAACATCATGCAAATGTTTCTATTCACGGTGAGGGGAAGGGAATTCAATAAACCAGTACAGTCATAATAATACATTGGGCATTGGTGGCCATGTATTTCTTTTTCCTTGGTTTAATCTATAATACTTTCTTCTCTTCTTAGATGCTTGACTGTTCTTTCTTGTTTTTTAGCTGACTTGCTTTCCTTCTCTGTCTGTCCTTTAAATATCTGTGCGCTACAGGTGAAGCATCAGCCTTATTCTCTCCTCATTCTATGAACCCTCCCTCAAAGTTTTCATTCTCTGCCATAGTTTTACTTCTTCATCTGAAACCTTATTTCTGGATGCATGTTTCCATCTGTCTATTCTAAACTTCTACCTGGATGTCTTACAATATTTATCATGTCTTCCTGATTCTATCTGAAATGTTTTCCTTTTATCTTCACCAGTCCAGATTCTTCAGATGTCTTAAGCCCTACTTCTTCAATATAGTGTTTCTTGAGGCTGAGACTACCTTAGGTCTACCTTTGTGCAATATTGAAACTCCTATTATTTTACCTTAAGCAATTCAGAGCCCATTGTTTTAAATTTTATATTTATGGAATTATTTTATTTTCTCTCTTCCATGCTAAACTTTTTATTCCATGAAGGCTCCACAGTATCTGTCTTGATCGTCATATTCCCAGTGGACAGTCAGTAAAAATGTGTTGAATAAGGGGAAGATGGCTGAATAGGAACAGTTCTGGACCACAGTTCCCAGCGAGAAACATGGAAGGCGAGTGATCTCTGCATTTCTAACTGAGGTACCAGGTTAATCTCAATGGGACTGGCTGGAGAGTGGACGTAGCCCAATGAGGGCAAATCGAGGCAGGGTGGGGCACTGCTTCACCTGGGAAGTGCAACGAGCTGGAAGGCCCTCCCTCCTACCCAACGGAGGCCATCAGGGACATCTCCAGCCACTCCAGAGCTCCGGTTCAGAAGCTGCACTTCTCCCACAGACCAGGAGACTCCCGCCTTCCAACAGGTGCTGTGGATTTCCAGGGCAAATCTGGGCAGCCGATTCAGCCAGCACCCCAAGTTCCCAGCAAAAATATAAGCTGCCATTTTGACTGGCAGTGGAGTGCCTGCAAGACAGAGTTGCCTATATCCCTGAGAGAAAAGGGGCCAAAGGCAGGAAGCCAGGAGATCTGGCTCTGCGGGTCCCACCCCCACGGAGACCAGCAAACTGAATCCCACTGGCTTGGGATATTTGCAGTCAGCACAGCAGTTTGAGCTCAACCCTGGCCAGTCGAGTTCGGTGGTGGGGTGTGGCGTGTCCACCATTACCAAGGCAGCTCTAACATTCCCTGTGTAAACAAAAGCACAAAGAAGTTTACACAGCAGCTGGGGGGAGCCTGCAGCAGCTCAACAATGCCTCTGCAGGCAGACTGTGACTAGACTCCCTCCTTGCTGGGCAGGGCGTCTCTGAAAAAAGGCAGCAGCCTGTCAGGGACTTGTAAATAAAGCCATACCTTCCTGGGACAGAGCATCAGGGAAAAGTAGCTGTTGTGAGTTCTGCTGCAGCAGACTTAAACATCCCTGCCCAGCAGCTCTGAAGCAAGTAACAGAGTTCCTAGCACAGCACTTGAGCTCTGATAAGGGACAAACCACCTCCTCAAGTGGCTCCCTAATCCCCATTTATCCTAAGAGACACTTCTTCATAGAGGAGAGCTCTGGCTGACATCTGGCGGGTACCCTTCTGTGACAAAGCTACCAGAAGAAGAAACAGGCAGCAATCCTTGATGTTCTGTAGCCCCTATGGGTGATTCCCAGGCAAGCAGGGTCTGGAGTGGACCTCCAGCCATCCTGCAGCAGAGCAGTCTGACTATTGGAAGGAAAATTAAAACAGAAAGAAATAGCCTCAACATCAACAAAAAGGACGTCCACTCAGAGACCCCATCCAAAAGTCACCAACTTCAAAGACCAAAGGTAGATAAATCCACATAAGGTAGAAGACCAAAGGTAGATAAATCCACAAAGGTAGAAGAAACCAGCACATAAGTGATGAAAATACCAAAAACCAGAACACCTCTCCTCCTCCAAGGGATCACAACTCCTCACCAGCAAGGGAACAAAACTGGATGGAGAATGAGTTTGATGAATTGACAGAAGCAGGCTTCAGAAGGTGGGTAATAACAAACTTCTCTGAGCTAAAGGAACATGTTCTAACCCAATGCAAAGAAACTAAGAACCTTGAAAAAAGGTTAGATGAAATGTTAACTAGGATAACCAGCTTAGAGAAGAACATAAATGACTTGATGGAGATGAAAAATACAGCACAAGAACTTCACAAAGCATATACAAGTTTCAATAGCTGAATTGATCAAACAGAAGAAAGGATATCAGAGATTGAAGATCAACTCAATGAAATAAAATGAGAAGACAATATTAGAGAAAAAATAATGAAAGGAAATGAACAGACTCCAAGAAATGTGGGATTATATGAAAAGACCTAATCTACGTTTGATAGGTGTACCTGAATGTGATAGGGAGAATGAATCCAAGATGGAAACACTCTTCAGGATATTATCCAGGAGAACTTCCCCAACCTAGCAA